>JAZHYW010018393.1:0-32422 GCA_037355805.1 Ixodes ricinus
GTTCTTTCGCATATTTCTAATATAGACCGTACAACATGAAGGTTCGTCTGGATATTTCTTCCTTTTATGGAGCAAGTTTGGTGGTCTCCTACAACCGAGGATATCACACTTTGCAATCGAGCAGCGAGCAGGCGGGCGAATATTTTATAGTCACAATTTAGAAGGCTAATTGGTCTGTAGCCGCCAATCTGCTGTAGTTTGTCTGGATCTTTCGACTTCGGAATAAGTATTGTGTGCGCTTTTCGGAACGATGGCGGTAAGACACCCTTTTCATATGATTCGTTGAATACACGAAGAAGTACTGGTGCAAGTTCTTTTTTCCATTTCTTAAAGAAACTTGACGGCAGGCCATCCGGACCGGGAGTCTTTCGACTTTTCATCTCAACGATGTTAGTTTCAATTTCTTCAACCGTCAGGGCCCCGTTTAGGCTCATGGTCACATCGGTATGCAGGGTGGGTACTGCAGATATTATTTCATCTTGTCTGGGGTGTGTAGGACTGGACTTTTGTGAAAAAAGGTTTTCGTAGTGAGATACAAAAGCGTCTTCGATATCCCTTTCATCCGTCAGGAGAGTCCCATTTTGTTGTAGGAGGGAGACTAATTTCTTTTTGGCGCACTCCCTTTCCGCGTGTAGATATTTTTTCGTTGGTTGTTCTGCTTCAATTACTTGCAGGGTTGGTGTTCTTGCAGCAGCACCTTCATAACGTCTCGTGTCATGATCTTGAAGTTGTTTTCTTATGTTTTTAATTTCTTTTTTGTATTGCCCGGGATAGAGGCACTCAAGTTGGAGTAAGTATAGCATGTCACTATTCAGGCGTCTTTCTTCAGCCTTCTCGTAAAATCTTGCGACTGAGGAAATTTCGATGGCAATTTTCCTTATTTCAAGTTTAAATGACTCCCATTTTCGGCACCACCCATCTTGAGTCAGTGTGAGTTCATCTATCATTTTTTCAACCCTTTCTTTGAAGTCCTCATTATCTAGCAACCTTTCATTCATCTTCCAGAGGGACCATGACTGTGACTTATGTTTTACTTGTTTTTTTTTTGCGCCTACGTTTACCATAACCATGCAGTGATCTGAGAAGAAAACTGGAATCACTTTGTAGTTGCTTAGCGAATTGCTTACTGATCCTGAAACGTAGATTCGATCTAAGCGTGCGTGGGATGACCCTTGGAAGTGCGTGTATTTAAGTGAGCTATCTATTGTCGATGAATCAAACATGTCACAATCGCAAATAGTAGCTTTTAGGATATCTGTACTGTGGTCTTCAATTTTCCTAGTTGGTGTTCTGTCTCTAACATTCAAGACACAGTTAAAATCACCTAGTAGAATTACGTTAAACCTAGTGTCAGCATGAATTCGGACTTGACTAAATAATAATTCTCTCTGCTTCACGTCATTGTAGGCATACACTACAATGATGCGCCAAGGAAGGTTATAAATAAGCACGTTAGCGACTAAAAGTCTACCGGCATCTGCGCTTTCAAGTACGCTGCACATCCTGTACTGGAGGTCTTTTTTAAACAAAATTGCACAACCGGCCGAATAATCAATCGCTGGACAGTGGAATATATCATAGCAATTCATCCATACACTATTAGCCGAAAACAAGGAGTTGTTCTCTGAAACTTTAGTTTCTTGCAGGGTTACTATATCACAGTCATAGGTCTCTAGAAGGCGAAAAAGTTGGTACTGTTTTTTGGTTGAGTTGATTCCCCGGACATTGAGTGTAGAAATACTAAATGGGCTTGACTGGGCGGTGCCACCAATTACTCTAGTCGTGTTTAGGGTTAGTTTCCGGCCGGGCTAGACTTGTGTTCGCTCGATCTTTAAATTTAGGCTTTCCTCTTTGTTCTTGTAGGTCCAAGCTTGTCTGTGGCTCTTGCGTTACTGACAAGTCAACTACGGGCGTTCCAGGCTCGGCAAGAGTATGTCGTCCAGTTGCCGTCAGTTTGGGTTTTTTGCATACCCAGTCATCTTTCGCCTCAGCCTCTGTGGTTTTTGGTGGTTGTATCGGTTGCTTTCTGGAGTCCTTACTCTTCTTAGGTGGGGCGTCATCGTCGAGGCTTGCTTGTAACCCTTGCACCGGGCATGCCTCCTTATCGACCTTGGGAGCTTGTTCTGCTGATGGTTGTACTGAAACCTCAGCATCGGACATAGTAACCTCTCTGTGTGTGTCAGGGGGGTCTTGTGGGGAGCAATCATCGTTGTTGCACATCTCCTCTACGTCCATGATGTGTTCGTTGTCGTCAGCTTCCGGCGATGACTTTCCTAGAAGCTTCGATGCATACGTAACCACGCATTCCTCGCTCTCGTGCCCATAACGCCAGCAGTTATGGCATTGTGGGGTGCGACACTGTCTGCGAATATGACCGATGGATTTACATCGTAGACAGAGAGGAGGTCGTCCAGGGATGACCACCAGCGTGTTCACCCCAAAGATGGTCAGAGTATGCGGTACTTTATCCACCGTGAGGTGTTCTTTTAGGACCAGTGTCACCACACGTGTCAGCGTTTCTGTTTCTTCAAGGTCTGAAAACCGCCACCTCTCTCTTTTGATGTCCTTGACCGTGCCAAACGGCTCAAGGACTTTCTTGATTTCGCTGTCTGGCAGAGGAATTGGAAGCCATAGAAGCTTCAGCTTTATCTCTTCCTTGCAGGGGTCAATAATAAGGCATCTTTTTTGTTTCACGAGTAGCTCCTCACATGCCTTGATCTTGACTTTGGCTGCTCCATTCGCAAAGACTGCCATCCAGACGTGGCTCATTTGGTATGGGCCCAAGCCTATTAGGTCTTTCCGATCGATGATCGAAAAAAGCACATCCTTGAAGTCTGTTGCTTTGTACGGACGTCCGGTCATTGTTGCGCGCGCAGCTTGCCAAGCAGGCAGCGCGCGTGGCCTAACGGTTAGAGCGCCTGCTCTGACGCGAAAAGCCAGGTTCGATTCCTGCAGCCGCGGGGCGCCTTTTTGTTGACATCTAATGTAATGTTCTGGTAAACTCGAGAACCGTGTTGTTTGTTCGAGATCAGAAAGTTCTACACGCCGAACCTTCTGGGCAGATTATTCCAGAAGCCCACGCATGTACATAAGGCGCCAGCGTGGCGAGCTGCAGTCAGTTTCGCCCCAGCGTTCGACTCTGCTCTTCGCCGACTTCGACGCCCGCGACGCTCTACTGTTATCTTTTGTTTCCTTCTTTTTTTGGCACAAGTTCGCCCCATTAAAAGTTTAGTTTCTTCAGTTATTCGCCGCCTCATCACTTGTCCTTCGTGACATTTTGGTGGAGGTGCGGGTAGCGCATGTCCCTGCAGCGTACCCCTCCGCGGGCCCGGTGCGCAAGTCCGACGCCATGCCCACGAAGAACCGACGAAGGCACCACCGAGATCCGGTTCGAGTCGTCGCACCCAAGGCCTACTGCCGGAATTCGGACTTCTGCCGCCCAAGACCAAGCAGCCAACGAGGCCGACGATGGAGGACCAGCAATCGCCTACCCCGACCGCCGCCGCCGCCATCTACCTGCCCGTTGCCCAGCTGAACCCCAACGGCCTTCCATGGCGAGACCCACGAAGACGTGGAGGATTCGACTTCTGCACTACGAACGGGTAGCACGCCAAAACGGATGGACGGCTGAGCAGTGCCTCCACAACCTCTACTTTTCGCTTGAAGGCACTGCGAGCGCTGGTTTGAAAACCACGAAGCGTCCTTCACTACGTGGGAGTCCTGCGCCGCCGAGTTGAAGCGAACGTTCCTGAACCACCACCGTCGCCAGCGAGCAGAGGACCTACTTCAAACAAGGGTGCAGGGCCCCAACGAAAGAGTGACCAGCTTTGTTGAGGACGTCCTGCGGCTAAGTGTCCGAGCCGATCCGGAGGCCGCCGAGGAAAAGAAACTTCGAGTCCCCATGCGTGGCGTCAAGGCAGAAATTTTCGGATGGCCTGGTCTGCAACCCCCCGACGACCGTCGATGCTTTTGTGAGTGAAGCCACCAACATCGAGCGCGCTACTGACGGCCAGAGCAAGCCACTACCACCGAATCGCCGGCGCCTGCTGCTCCAACTGTCGCTGCTTCCTTCTGGACCTGAACACCAGCGGTGCCGACAGCCTTCGGGATGGTCCGTGAAGTCGTCCGGGAGAACTCCGCAGATACTTCCCGCTGCGGATCGCCCGTCCTCACTTTCGCGTGCCGAGGTTGTCCGGGAAGAAGTTCATCAGGAGCTGCTGGCCAGAAGTTCGTCGGCGCCACTCCAGAACCGCCCACGTTGAGTAGCCGCAGCAGTCGACGACCACCGTCCCCAGCTCACCAGTATACGGCGCCACCCCGACGTGAGCCTCCAGCGCCGCGTATTCCCGACGCAAAGAAGATCGGGCGCACGTCCGCCCAGAACAGCTGCGCCGCGAAAGACCGATGTGGAGGACGGCCGATCGACGCCGCTGCGCCTCCTGCGGCAAGCCGAGCCACATCTACCGACGATGCCCCTACCGCCAGCCGGGCCGAGCAAGGGTTTGCGCCCAACGACCCTCGACCTCGTCTCCGGAAAGCGACCTCTGGGCCATCGAAGACTACCTCCGCCGCTCTTCATGCTCCTGGAGTCGTCTCCCCCGCCGCGGATTCCGTTCACCGTCTCCCCGGCGCCTCGCCATCGCTCCTTCCGCAGGTCTCGCCGGGACAGCCTGTCACCCCATCTGCAACTCCCGTCAGGGAAACTGGGCGCGGCAATGCGGGAGGTGGTGCTGCCGAAGACGAACGACGCCAAGATCCTCCAAGATCGTCTGAACACTCCCACTCTAACGCCGCAACGCCCTGAAACGATCGTTTCGTAACGGTGCCGAATAACCTCAACGTTATCATCGACGCCACGACGCGACGGCACTCGTCGACACCGAGCAACTCCCGTTTTAGCGGTGGAACTCCTCTCGTCGCCTTCGAAAGTTACGACGTCGTGGGACGGACCGCAGATACGAACCGCCGGCGAACATCTGATTACGCCTGTCGGCAGGTGCAATGCCGCGTTGAGATCCACGGTGAAACCTGCCCTGTGAGTTCGTCGTTCTGCAAGTTCATGTCTGGGGCACGCATGGCCTCGGCATGGACTCTCGGTGTGCGAATACGGCGCCATCATCAGCCTTGCGAGAACAAGCTGACGCTTCCGAAGACCTGTCCTACATCGGCAGAAGATCCCAGCGACGCTAGCTGCAGGGCGAGTCCCCACCAGCCACGTCAACTGCCGCCGCTGTCAGGCGGTCTTCGGTGCCCGCCGGGACCGGAAGCAGCTCACCCGCGTGTGCAGCACTGCTGGAAGGAAGCGTCCAAACCTCCCTGGGACGAGGGACTAAATGGGGTACGCAGAGGCGGCCGGAAGCTCCAGGACGGGCGCAAGGCCACTCGCTCTTGTCGCCAACTTCCGGCAAGAGTCGCAGACCTTACGAAAGGTGGACGCTGGCGGAGCGCCGAGGGGTGGAGGACTCAGCCGCTGTCGCCGTGATCTCAGAAGACGCCTCTCCGACACAGCATAAGAGAACCACGCCGTCAGATATCGACATCGACCCAACCCTCCCCCTTCCCCACCGACGACAGCGGACTGACCTCCTCGCCGAGTTCCATGAGTGCTTGCCACGTCATCAAGGGTGCGCGAACGACAGTCGCGAAGCATCGAATAGTTACTGATGACGACGCACTTCTGTGCATCGGCCACCGTAGCGAGTCTCGGAAAGAAAGGAAGCCATCCGAAGCCGTTCAGGAAATGCTTGATGACGACATCGTCCAGCCCTCCGGCAGTCCGTGGGCTTCCTGCGTACGTCTTGGTGAAGAAGAAAGACGGAACACTGAGGTTCTGCGTGGACTATCGCCGGCTGAACGCAGTGGCAAAAAGGACGTCTATCCGCTGCCCCGCATCGACGACACCCTGGACCGGCTGCGCCACGCCGATACTTTTCGTCGATGGACCTGAAGAGCGGGTACTGGAGATTGAGGTCGACGAACGAGATCGTGAGAAGACGGCCTTCGTCACGCCGGACGGACTGTATGAATTTAAAGTAATGCCGTTTGGGCCGTGCACACGCCGGCCACCTTCCAGCGCGTTATGGACACCGTCGTTTCCGGCTTGAAATGGCAGAGCTGTCTCGTCTACCTTGACGACGTTGTGGTATTCGCGAGCGAATTCGACGAGCACCTGAGACGACTGCGAGCCGTGCTACGGACCTTCAAGGCTGCTGGGCTGACCCTCAAGCCTTCCAAGTGTCGGCTCGCCTATGGTCAGCTGAAATTCTTGGGCCACGTCGAGAGTGCTCAGGGAGTAAGCCCTGATCCTGCAAAAACGTCCGCTATCGCCGAATTCCCCAAACCATCAGACAAAAAAGGCCGTCCGAAGATTCCTTGGGCTGTGCGCCTATTACAGACGTTTTGTTCGTGACTTTGCACAGATTTCTGCACCACTGACGCATTTGACGAAGGACGACGTGCAGTTCCAGTGGAGAGGAGCAAGAACAAGCGTTCGACGAATTCAAGCGAAGGCTCCAGTCGCCCCTATCCTCGGACATTTTGATCAGTCGGCGGAGACAGAAATTCACACTGGACGCCAGCAATACCGGTCTCGGTGCAGTACTCGTTCAGCGACAGGAAGGGCAGAGCGAGTAATCGCTTACGCAAGCCGGACGCCGTCCGAGGCAGAAAAATTATTCAACAACCGACAAGAATGTCTTGCTGTCGTCTGGGCGATAACCGGTTCCGCCCATACCTGTACGGGATCCCATTCCGCGTTGTCAGGGACCCCCACGCTCTCTGTTGGCTCGCCAATCTCAGGACCCGTCAGGACGCACTTGCTCGCTAGAGCCTTCGACTGCAAGAATTCGACGTGACAGCATGCACAGGTCTGGCCGTAAGCATAATGACGCGATTGTTTGTCAAGGGCCCCAGTCGAATATCCTCCCGACAGCACCGACGACGACGATGACGCCCGTTTTCTCGGAGCAATTACAGATACCGACATGGAGCACTTCAAAGAGACGACCCCGAACTCGCGCGTGATCGACCACCTCGAAGGTCAGGAAGTTCCGTTCCGCGATTCTTGGCCCGAGACTTGTCAAGCTTCGTTCTGGGGCGAAGCGTGCTTTTCAAGAAGAACTTCGGAACCAGCAACCCTGCCCGGCTGTTGGTTGTTCCTGCCAGCTTGCGAGAAGATATTTTTCAAGCTTGCCACGACGAACCGACGGCTGGACACCTTGGCTACAGCAGGACACTCGCCCGGATTCGTGACAAGTACTATTGGCCGAGACTCCGAAAACCGTCCATTTGTATACACGGTCGTGCCATGAGTGCCAACGACGTAAGAAGCCTCCGACGAAGCCAGCAGGGCTCCTGCAGCCGATATCTGCCCTGACTACGCCCTTCCAGCAGGTCGGAATGGATTTACTTGGGCCATTCCCAACATCGACGCAAGGCAACCGCTGGATTATCGTCGCGACCGATTATCTTACACGATACGCCGAGACGAAAGCCCTTCCGTCGGGAACAGCGGTGGAAGTCGCCAAGTTTTTCGTCGAACCTACTCCTTCGACATGGCGCCCCCGAAGTCTTGATAACCGACCGAGGGTCATCGTTCCTGGCTCAGCTCACGCAAGAAATCCTTCGGCTCAGCTCACACCAGCCATCGTCGGACCACCGCGTAGTATCCGCAGACCAACGGCCTAACGGAGCGGCTCGACAAGACGATTGCGCGACATGATCTCCATGTACGTCGACGTAGAGCACAAAATGTGGGACGAGGTGTTACCTTACGTGACGTTCGCCTACAACACCGCAGCTCAAGAAAACAACCGGGTTTACACCATTCGAGCTGGTGACGGCAGAAAAGTGACAACCATGCTGGACGCGATGCCGCCTCATGAGCCAGTGGATGACGGATGCGACGACGCCCATGCGGTCAGTCAGAGAGCAGAAGAGGCTCGCCAACTAGCCCGCCTTCGAATCCACGATCAACAGCGAGTCGACGCACGCCGGTACAACCTTCGTCGCCGGGACGTCCACTTTCAACCTGGAGACAGGGTATGGGTCTGGACTCCCATTCGGCGCCGTGGTCTCAGCGAGAAACTCCTGAAACGGTATTTCGGACCCTACAAAGTGCTTCGTCGGCTCGGGGATCTGAACTACGAGGTGATGCCCGACGGAACAAGACTTCATCACGCCGCCCACCACGACCAGAAGTCGTCCACGTCGTGCGCATGAAGCCGTACTACGCTCGATAGGACTGTGAACCTTATCTGTTCCAAATGACTCTTTAGTTTACCGTTATTTTTGTTTACTTTGTTTTGTGTTGCATCAGGGCGATGCACTTTTAAAGGGGGAGTAATGCCGCGCGCGCAGCTTGCCAAGTAGGCAGCGCGGTGGCCTAACAGTTAGAGGCGCCTGGCTCCCACGCGAAAAGCCAGGGTTCGATTCCTGGCAGCGGGGACGCCTTTTGTTGACATCTAACGTAATGTTTTGGTAAACTCGAGAACCGTGTTGTTTGTTCGCGATAAGAAAGTTCTACACGCCGAACCTTCTGGGCAGATTATTTCAGCAAGCCTACGCATATAGCATAAGGGCTCAGCGTGCGAGCTGCAGTCAGTTTCGCCCCGGCGTTCGACTCTGCTCTTTCGCCGACTTCGATGCCCGCGACGCTCTACTGTTATCTTTGTTCCTTCTTTATTTTTGGGCACAAGTTCGCTTCATTAAAAGTTTAGTTTCTTCAGTTATTCGCCGCCTCATCACTTGTCATTCGTGACAATATCAGAGTGAAGAAATAAAGAATTTGTGACAAGCATACCTGAAGGTAGACGAGGAAGAATGATCCGATACTCCTGGAAGCTTTCCGCTGCCTGTTGAGAAACCCGGCCACCAAGTGCCGTCGAACTGCTCTCATTTGAGCTCATCTTGCTTCGCTCACGAAGAGCCACGTTGCGAGTGTTTCGGTACCCGGGACGAACCGGGTCCCTAGAATTAAATTTTAACTGAGGACAAGCAAAAAGGCGGCCTCACTTACTAACCACTTCATCGTCTTCCGCCAGAAGAGCGCGAGCCGCCGGCGCTGGCGTAGGTATATAAATATACTGCCACCACTTTTATCTCGCGTGGTGTTTTTCTTTATTTTGGCTCATATTTACCCTCCCTGGCCGTAACTTTACCTGCCGCTCCTACAGTATAAAGGGGCGGTCAATTGGACTCCAGTTGAAAGTCCCTGCAGTCAGTTTCTGCGGGCGAAATTAGGCTTTTGTGCTTGAAGCGATACGGATTTCTCCGCCATTAGGCAGGGACGCTAGGTACTTCTTTGTCCCCATGGAGCTGGTCACGTGACATAAAATCCCTCTTGGCCGCAGCCGCAGCCGCAAGATGAGCAAACCGGCCTCAGGTGTTTCTTCGTTACGACGCCCACAGCGTGAACAGCGTCGTCCTCGGTACTTGCAGGGTTATGTTTAGGGGAAGGTGTTGTGCACTGAAGTGTATCATGAGAGAGTGCGGCGCGCGAGCATGGGTCAACGCACCTGCGCGTGCCAACGCGAGCCACGGCCAATTCGACGCCGAGCCTTCTGGAACAGGACCATGTGTATATATCTGAGTTAGTAAAGCGGGCGCATCCCGCTAAGTTCCATCAAGGTGTCCTGTCTCGCTCGGTACTTAACAAGGCTGTTGCAGTACCTTGCAAATGACGAGATAGTTTTTCTAAGAAAGTGTGACAGGTTTGTGTGACGGTGCGTGGGGGTGGGTGATGCCGTATGTTATTGGTTTGATCTGTTTGTTCTCTCCTTTCCGCCTTTCTGTGTTTATTTCTTTGTTTACAGAGCAATAAACTTTCAGTTGTAAGTCAGCGCCCTGTCTGTGTGTTTCTTCGGACCTCGTCCTACGTCTTTTTTTGCGCTGTTCGCACCCATCACTATCTCTTATATCTTTATATAGTTTTTTGCGTGTCACGTTACTTAAATATTCCACGGAAAAACGCGTCTGCAAAACCGAAGTGAGGATACAATTTCTCTACAAAAAACAAAAAACAGGACCGGATATGCACTCTGTGGACACTATGAGCTGAGGCAGCGCACGCGCCAACCTCATTTGACACACACAGTTCGCAGGAATGGGTCAGAGGTGTCACGAAAAAACAGAAATTTGTTCACTAACTGGCGGACAAACAGGTGGGTCAATCCGAGTCCTCTGTCCCTGACTCGTCTGAACAGATTGTCCCTGGCACACATTTCTCAGGATGACGCCCAAATAAAGACAGCAAACACTCGATGGAATTTTCGAACGTTAACTCGGGAACAATGCAACACTTGCATAACTAAACCATATTTTGGACACAAAATTTAATTGCGCGCTGTGGCTTTGGCAAACCTGGAGAGACTCTCTCCTTTCTAGTTTTCAGTTTTATCATTTAGTTTCTTGCTCTTGCGCACGCCAATATTGCTCGCTGCTTTTATAACAGTCGAGCGGAGCTCCCAGATACTTGACGGGGGTTGTTATTCATCTGAAATTTGCAAGCGAACTTGGGCTTGAAGACCAATCCCCATGCCAGAACCCAATACATTTATCCCAATTTACATTGCTCCCAGTGGTTGCAGAAAAACTCACTTCCTTAACAACTCGTTCGACACTCTCTTTGTTAGTGCAGAAAACAGCGATGTCATCTGCGTAGGCCGAAAGCTTAACTTCTGACCCACCCAGTGGGAAACTTTCAATCTTTTCACAATACTTGATCCTTAAACATAACGCTTCTATATAGATACAAAACAAAAGCGAACTAAGGGGCAGCCCTGGCGCACCGAACGTTGAACTTAAATAGGGGCCCCCTGATTCTTGTTTACAATCAACCTTGTAGTACAATTTCAGTAAGCCAGAGCCACACCCTCTCGAATTACGTCACCCACGTTCACATAATCCAAAATCGCAAACAGAATATCGCGCGCCACACAGTCAAACGCCTTCTCGAGATCAAGCTGAAGGACTGCGACTCTAGCGTTTGTGGCGTCGCAACACTCTAAAACACACCTCGCCTTGTGTATACTGGTGAATATGGTGCGTCCTTTGTATGCCACACGTCTGATGGGCCAACTATTTCTTTGTTAACAGTCTGCAATCTTTGGGCTAGCACCTTCATGAAAATTTTATAATCAACATTAGTTAATGAAATCGGTCTATACGCTGTTACCTCTTTAAGTTTGTCCCTATTATCAGTTTTCGGTATTAAAATGGTGTGTGCCTCCGCAAAAGATGGGGGCAACGCTCTGAGGTCAAAGGCTTCGTTGTACACCGCGGTTAAAAGGGGTGACAATTCATGCTTAAATTCCTTATAAAAAGCCGAGCTTAACCCGTCAGGGCCCGGAGCCTTCCCTGGATTTAAACTCAAGATAGCACCTTCCACTTCCTCGACCGATATGGGCTGTTGTAGCCTTTCTTTGTCATCATCGTGCAGTCTCGGCATTGTGCCGATAAATTCCAGTTTGAATCTTTCTAAATCTACCCCACGGAAGGCAAACAAAGCCTGATAGTGTTCGAAAGAAATCCCGCTCAATGTCTTCTTTCTCAGCTGATAAGCCACCTTTCCATTCTACCTCATTTATTTGATTCCGGCGAGCTGCCTTTTCGACCCAAGCATACGCTTTGTGGGCATCTCCCCAACCGCCAAGGCTCCGCTCCGTTCTTGCCCGCACGATTGCCCCGCGATAGCGGTCTTGGTCTATAACTTCTAGACGTTGTTTTAGTCGCTGGATATCTTCCTTGAAAACCCCTGGCGCTTTGTTCTCTTGCTCAATTAATTTTTCTAAGTTACTTTTTTAAAGTATTCTCCTTTAATGGGGCCCTGCAATCATATTTAAGCATCTTGGGTGAAACCAGCTGAACAAAGGAACAAAGGAACAAAGGAACAAAGGCCATTGTCTCGGAACGAACCACCTGGCAGGCCTGCGTGTCCAAATTTCTGACCCAACAACTATCCAATGTACAAATCGATGACCCTTTCCGAATACGCAATTCAGAACACGTAATATCTTTTCTTCAAGAACAGGGACACCTCATAGCCTCTGGGTTCTCTATAGATGTACAAGACATGTACTATTCTATTCCCCACACAAGCCTCCTACAAGTCATTCAAACCACGATCGAAGAAAAAGGCCTTTTTAATTTCCAAAATAGTGCAGGGATGAGCGTAGGTCATTTCTTGGAAATTCTACAATGTTACCTGTCAGCGACTGTTGTAGCTCATCAAGAACACCAGTACGTGCAAAAGAGTGGAGTGTGTATCGGCTCACAAGTGGCTCCTCTTTTATGTGATATTTTTCTTGCCATGTGTGGTCGAGCCATTCAGAAGGTCCTAAAAGATACACGCATAGCGGGTATCTTTAGATATGTGGACGATTTTCTTATTTTATCCACCACAAAAATTAACGAAAAAGAAGACGGATGCCTCAACACCACCATGACACTATTCCAACAAAGCTGTTTGGGTCTAACCTTCACCTATGAGACTCCTGTGGACGATTCCATTCGGTTTCTGGATTTAGCTTTGACTTTCACAACAGGACATGTATGTTGGAAATATCAAGCACGATCGGGGAAGGCATTTCTTCCTTATGAATCGGAACATTCAAAGAACGTAAAGCAAGCTGTCGCCATCTCAGCTCTTACAGCAAGTCTAAAGAAATCATGTCCACATCAAGTACAACAAAGTTTTGACACCCAAATGTCTCGACTTCATAACGCGGGATACCCGAAACCCATGATGGCCTCCATCTGTGAAAAAATATGCCGCACCATCAAGACGAATGATGCTACGAGTCAACAAACGAAAAAACCCAGACCACCCTTTGTAGTGATACCGTATATTCACGGGGTTACCCATAAGTTAAAAAAGATAGCGAACCGGCAAAACGTGCAAGTCATCTGCTCGGCACCTAACAAGGCCTATTCAATGTGCCGCAAAATTAATCAAGCACCGAAAAACACCACGGAAAAGTGTAACACCAGGCACCAAACACAATACGCTCCTTGTGATAAGGAAGTTATATATAACATACCGCTAACATGTGGCCGCTGCTACATCGGACAGACCGGTCGATGTATTAACGACCGAGCACGTGAACATGCAGCAAACCTTAGGAACCTTGCGGGACCAGGACATTTAGCTGCCCATTGTCGGACATGCCTGTGTACAGCAAAGCTCGACCATCTTCACATAATGGGACACCATAAAAACCGGGTTGCAAGGGAGGTTTTAGAGGCCCTCGCTATCGACGAAGAAGACGACAAGTGCGTGAGCATCCCTTCAATTACCTTGCAAGCCAAAGAAAAACTCTTTCTACACGGCACTCTTCGTGGGTAATTGATAAAAATCAGGAGGAAAAATAAGAAAAATAAGAGCACAAATAAGAGCAATGGGAAAGAAAAAGAAAAAGGAGGTTTGGATATAAATTAATAGAAGAAGAGGAAGATTTAATAAAAAAACAGTTGGTAGTCCAGCGGTCGGTTCGCCATTCTTTTCTCCTGTCATCTTCCTTCCTTTGTTCAGCTGGTTTCACCCAAGATGTATCAAAACCAACTAGCTCAGCTGTTCCCCAGCATATTTAAGCGTCTACCTTTTTTGCGGTTTTCACGTCTCTTGGGGTTCGGGCAAGCCAGCGGGCACGGAGAGAGTAACTAAATATCAGTGCGTCATATTTTAACCGGACGACGCGGAAACCTCCTCCACCTACGGGGGCGACCCGCGGTGCCGAAAGCGCGCGAAATGTGACGTCTTTGGTCCTGGGCTTACTACTGGTCAGAGCCGCTAAAAGCTTCTTTTTAGTCGAAATCACAAAATGTAAGTGGCGCGAGCCGTTTCAATTATTTATAAAAGTAGTTTTCGTTCACTATTTTAGATCAGAAAAGAAACAAATGCAGTTTATAAAGTACGGAAACAAGAAATGACCCGTCGACATACCCGCCACCAAGCGGTGGAAAAGGCGGCGCATACTAGAAAGGTGTAGTGGGATCAGGCACCGACAAGCGGCGAGCGTAGAAAGGTCCCGGATGTACGCGGCGGCGCTGCAGTCGAGGATCCGACCGGTTCCGAGCGTTCCGAAGGCCTTCGGCGAGCAGCTTTGGCTTGCGGTTTGGCCCTTTGGCGGTATGGCAGCGCGAAGTGGCTCCCGTTCTGAACTGATCTTTACCCCGTGTTTGCTGTCGTTTGTGGCCAATGAAGTGTCATGCCGAATTAGTGTTTAATCACGCAGCAAATGCAATGCGAGCCGCCCTGGCTGCCCGCTTCATACAGCCTATCCAGAACATGCTTTAGTGGCGCCCTCTCGAGCCGTCGACACGGAGTGCGGCGGAGCCAGTGAGCGCTCACGGCGTGAGCGCTCGCTGAGCTCACTACCCTCCTCTAGTTCACGGCCACTCAAGCAACCAAGGACGTCATGAAGGAGGTTATTTTTTGCTTGTTTTTGTAATTTTAATTTGCCTATAACTTTTAAAATAAAGCGAAATTCGAGAAAAGAAAAGTTTCATTGAGTTACTACGTTCAGTGCGCTCAGGTTCGGTGCAAATTAAAAACCAGTAAAAAAGTCCTTGCAGGGCTCTTTAATTTCTTGCTCCTACTTTAAGCGACACGACCTTTCTATCGCTTTCAATTTGATGTCTTGTTTACATAATTCCCATTTACCTCTAATTTATCTTAGTCTCCTCTATTTCTTTCATTGTGTCCGTAACTGCTTCAACAAGGCTTCACTACAATGAAAAACACGTTAGGTTTACCATTCCTTATTCATCGCCGTAAAATATTTCGTTTGTGTTTTTTCATAAAATATTCCACCAAAATGCTGTCCTTCGTCACCACTAATTAACCCACCATCCTATATCTCCGCTCGCATTGATCATAGTCATAAGGTCGGCATTCCAAATTTCAAAACATCGTTATTTCAATATTTTTTCATGCCTCAAACGTCCTTGGATTGGAACCACCTACTCGCCTCGACTGCCAACATCACTGATATTGTCCTGTTTAACAATGTTCTTACCCATATGTGCACATTGTAAATATTTATAGCTCACTCCCTCTTCAATTTATTTACCTTGAGGGTATTTGAAATAAATAAATAAATAAATAAATCCATATGTCATCCTTCAATAACTTAGAGTTTAATTTCCATAGCTCCCATGTAAAACTGGTCCGTTTTGCCCTTCCTATTCTACATTGTACCAGACAATGATCTGAAAAAGAGACGGGCTTAACGCAGTAATTTTCACATTTTCCTATAAAGTCTAATGCAAGATAAATCCTATCCAATCGGGCATGACTGTTACTCTGAAAATGGGTGTACTGCACTTCCAGTGCTCCTTCTAAGCATTCCTCTACGTCTACAAGGTTACTTTCGCTAATTACTTGTGTTAATACGTCGGTACTTGCGTCTCGGTAGGCGCTCTTGCTAGACTTATCACGTGAAGACAATACACAGTTAGAAGTCTCCCATTAAAATAATTGCCCTATCTGTAGTAAGGTGCAGCCTAATATTTTCAAAAAAGTCGTTCTGTCATTAGCCTGGTTCGGTGCGTACAAACAGACAACACGCCACTCGACTGAATGGAAAATAAAGTCGCAAGACACAAATCTGCCCTCCAGGCTCGACTTCACCTCCTGCAGAACCAGCCCTGGCAACTTTCTGACGAACAGCACACAGCCAGCCGACGTCCCTACTGCGTGGCTTATACACGCAAAATACCGCGACGTGAAGCGCTGCACCATGCTCCCGCTCTCCTCCTCCCCGTCCACCTTCGTCTCCTGAACCGCGAGAACGTCAATGTCTAGGTCCGTTACCAGACGATACAGCTGGCTCTGCCTCCTTTTCTGGGCCAGCCCTCGGACGTTTAGTGTTGCTAAGTTCAGGGACCCTTTTAAAGCCGTCATGGTTACAAGATCCGGGAGCATTGTGCATACTCCTCACGCCGACCCCGTAGTTAGTCACCTCCCCCTCCGCGTCACCGTCGGGTGGGACTTGCATGCTTGGCTGCTCCTCTGCAGTCCCCCACGCCGTCGGAGTGTTCGACCTCTGTCGTAGCCCGGTCCGTCGCAAAGGAGCCGCTTTGGGCGGCGGCTCCTCTTCTTTGCTGGACTTCCGACTTCTCCTCACCAGCTACCTCGGTATGACAACGCTTTGCGGCCGTGCTTGCTGCCCTTGACCCTTGCTGGGTTCCCGCCTCCTGACTCAGCACTGGAGCCTCGTCAAATAAGCAGCTTGCTTCACCTTTCGCCGAGTCGTCTTTAGTCACTGGTGTCGCCTCCTCAACTTGCCTCCCCAGGTCGTCAGACTCCTGCACGTCCTGGCTGTTGGGTGGCGACGTGGTCGTCGTCCCTGCCGTCGTCACTGGCTCCCCGGTCCGTTGGGCTGCTTCCTCGGCCTCGGTAGTGTCCATGAGGTGGTCAGATACCTCATCACTCACCGGTGGCCCCGTCACTGACGCGTACGAACGCACGCACTGGGCTTCTACGTGCCCAAACCTCCGGCACCGAAAACAGCGCGGTACCTTGCACTCGCGTCGGACGTGGCCAGTTCCGTGGCAGCGCAGGCACTGCATGGGTCTGCCCGGTACCACCACTAAGGCCAATTCGCCAGCAATCCTAATCTGGTGGGGCAGATCTTCCACCTTCGTCCCAGTCCTGAGTTTCAGCAGGACCGTCCTGGTCGTTGATTCCTTCTGGCTGACGCCATGTATGCGCCAGCGTTCCTTGGCGACCTCCGTTACCTTGCCGAAGGCGTCTAAAGCCGTCCGGATGTCTTCATCGGTAACGCCGTGCAGTACCCAGTGCAGCTTCAGCTTGACTTGTTGGTTTTCTGGGTCTATAATGAGGCAGCGACGCCCCTTCACTTGCAGCTCGTTAACGGCGAGCAACCGTTTCGTCGCCTCCGGGCTGTTGACGAGTCACTGCCCAGACGTGATTGATTTGATACGCCCCCAAAGCCACGACCTCGGGGAGCGTACCTGTCCGGGCGATGGCGTCCCGAAAATCTTCGACCCTGAATGGTCTCGCTCGCACGTCGCCGTGCAGGAACACGGTGTTCGCAACGATGCGTCCGGTGGGCAGTGTCGGCAAGATTACCTGATAATCCTTTTCTTCGCTTTCTTCAATCCTGTTTCCGCGGCTGACAAGGGCCGCTATCTCAACTCCATTGGAGTCCATGATTCGAACGTCCGACGCGTTCGGCAGCCGGAAGTAGAATCACTCGGCCACCGATTCCCCCTAATAAAGCCCTTCATGTTTCAAAAGTAGCGCAAGGTGCGTCGATGCAAGAGACACGTGCAACGTGCAGCCCTCGGGAGGATCATGGCGGTACAGCGCAGCACTGAGCAAAATTTCAGACGCCATGTTCTTCCCAGAAGTGGCGCGCAGCACGTGTCTCGAGCATTTCCAAAACAATGAATGACGCCACTTTTCCCAGGATAGAGGGGCTTTAGGCGAGATGTTTATGTGGCGCCCTCCTGTGGTTAATAATAATAATAATAAATATTAATAGCTTTATTTACCATATAAATATGGTGGGAGCTGAGGAAAAAAGCTGTCTAAACAGCTTGACTGGTCCTCAGCCCCCTCACAGGTACACAGCGGTTGCAAAAGCACACACAAGAAATTATATAAAGGAAAAAAACACAATAAAGGCAAAGAACAAACAGAAAACACCTACGAGGGAATCATAATTACTTTGATAGAAAAATATCTCCTAATATCAAAGCAAAGAGCAAACAAAAAAGAAAAACCCCTACGAGGGAGTCAGTGTAATCACTTAATTACTTTGATAGAAAATGTCTCCTAATATCACACATGCTACAGGATTCTATATCGAAATTAGACCGGATCATTTTGTTCAGAAACGTTGGCAGTGTTTTTTTAATCATCTGTAAACCATAGTCAGTACGAGATGCATCTACTACCCAGAAATCGGAATGGCGAGTGCAATATGTTATAGGTTTGTTTCTGAGGGATGCTAAGCGTATCAAAAAGCTGTTTATATCTCAATATTTCTGTTTATATTTTACACACAGTCTAAAATCATAGTATTGAAATACATTCAGAACACCCAGCCCAACAAAAAGTTCGTTAGTATGAAAATTATATGGCCCGTTGCATATGACCCTTAGCACTCTTTTCTGCAGTAAAAATAGTTTTTGAAGATTAGTTTTTGTGGTGGTACCCCAGGCTAGATGACAGTAGTTCAGGTGAGATAAAAATAATGAGTTATATAAAATCAGCTTAACTCCAATAGGAAGAATATGACGATGTCCAAGTAACATACCAGTTATTCTGGCAAGTTTAGAAATTAAATAGTCCACATGTTCGGTCAAAGACATGTGATTTGAGAAAATTACCCCCAAAATTTTAAATGTGTTTACTATTTCGATTGGACACGAGCCTAAGATAATGTCGCTTATTAGGATGATATTCCTCTTTCTGGGGCTAAAAAGGTCGCCTTAGGTTTTTTCTTATTTATGAGTGTTGATTGCAGTCTCGAGCAAGTTAAAATCGTTCCGTAGACAAGACCTTGAGACTTGTGATGAGTGCGTATGGCTCGAACATTTTATTGCGTGATCGTAGTAAATACCTCATCGGAAACTATTACTTCCCACCTAAATTTGAATGCTCAACTTTTATTTCACACTTCGACACTTTAACAAGTCTAATCAATTTTAGCGAATACAAAGTGCAAATTTTTGGAGATTTTAACCTTCCAGGCGTAGACTGGGCCCTTGGCAGACTTGATTGTTGTGATTACCTGACAGAGAGCAAAGCTTCTTGGTTTTTGCCACTTATCAACTTTTATGGTCTTTCACAGCACAATAATCTAACGAATGCTTCTGGCAATACACTTGACTTGCTTTTATCAAACTTCCCTGTCGGCGCGATAGCGTCTTCGTCACACCCTTGGTGAGGGTCGATGCTTATCATCCGCCCTTTGAAGCCGAATTTTACTTGCCATGTTTATCGCGAGAACTATCGAAATTCATTTACTGTTACGAAAAGGGAGATTATTTCAGCATTTACAGGCATGTAGAATCACACGCGTGGTCTGAGCTATATGATTCGAATGACTCAGATTTTGCAGCACAAAAATTGACGTCGGTAATGAAGGAAGCTATCGAAAAGTATGTGCCTAAAGGCTCGTTAAACCGAGGAAATTTCCGAGCTGGTTTTCGAGGGAATTGAAGACGGCTCTGCGTAAAAAGACTCGTTTTCATGGTCTATACAAGAGAACGTGTAAACAAGTATGGTACCAAAAGTTTTCCAACTTTCGTTCCTTAGCTAAAATATTGCTTGCACGTGACAAATACGTCCACGAAAGACATGTTGAAAATAGTCTATATTCTGATCCCAAATCTTTCTGAAAACACGTAAACACCAAACCGCATTCGTTTTCACAACATTCATCTCTGCGCTCTTCTAGTAACGGTGATACTCATTATGTTACATCGCCAAAAGACATCGCTGATGAGTTTGCCTCGTTTTTTTAGCAGCTGCTACTTATCGCCCATACATTCGGTGAAGTCAGATCTAATCAATGATCCCAGTGATGGGGACTCGCTCTCCCTGTTCAGTGTTGCTACACGGGACGTTGAAAAGGCGATAAAAAGCTCAAGCCGAAATCGTCAGTGGGCACTGATGACATTCCACCATTTATTATTAAAGGATGCTGTGGGCTTCTAGCGCCAATTTTAGCCCATATTTTTAATGTATCTTTGCGTACCAGTATGTTTCCAGCAATATGGAAGGAAGCCATAGTTGTGCCCATTCATAAAGCTGGTGATGCTAGTAGTGTATCAAATTACCGTCCCGTGTCACTACTGTGTGGTTTTGCTAAAGTATTTGAAACCATTATGCAAGAATGTCTTTTCTCTCATTTATCTAAGTATCTGACGCTGCAACAACATGGTTTTATTAAAGGACGCTCTGTCGAAACTAACCTTTGTACTTTTCTACACTACGCAGCCCCGGTCGTTTCAAACCGAGGGCAGGTTGACTCGGTATATTTCGATCTTACAAAGGCTTTCGACAAGGTTGACCATGCTTTGCTTGTATATAAATTGAAACAATATGGTTTCGCCCCTAAACTTTGTGAATGGGTTTATAGTTACTTGTCATCGAGGAAAAATTTTGTTCGAGTTGATACTGTGTTATCTAATCCGTTTTTCCCAACTTCAGGCGTACCCCAGGGGTCAGTGTTGGGGCCACTGTTGTTCCTGGTATTTATAAATGATATTTTAAATTGTGTAAAGTTTGCTAAAGTGCTTTTATTTGCCGATGACATTAAGTTATTCTCAAGTATTTGTTCTGAAAAAGATTGTGATGCGTTACAGTCTGATGTTTTGAGTATTTTGCAATGGTGCTCATCCAACCGTTTGCCTTTGAATATAAACAAAACTAAAGTCATCTCGCTAACTAGACGTAAAAATCCCTTACATTTTAAGTACACGTTGGGAAACTGTATTATTACTCGAACTGATATGATCAGGGACCTCGGGGTGTTAGTCGATTGCAAACTTACGTTCAGTTCTCATGTAACTACTATTTGTGGTACCGGGTTCAAAATGCTTGGTATGATCTCCCGTTTGACTCGGCACTTCCAAGCACCTGAGGCCATATTACGTTTATTTTGTGCTCTGGTCAGGCCCAGGCTCGAATTCGCTTCTGTCGTGTGGAACCATTTAACGGAGACTGAATGTAGACGTATTGAAGCGGTGCAAAGGCGTTTGGTTCGCATAGTCTATGATCGATACTTCCACAGGAGACTTTACTTCGACCACCATTCTCTGCTTAAGATTTTGAATCTCAGCACTTTGGATGACCGAAGGCATTGCCGAGATGCGGCTTTTCTACAAAAGCTTATCCAGGGTGTAATTGACGTACCTGACCTTTGGGCAGCATAAAGTTACGTGTGCCAACGAAAGTCACGCGACAGTGCGACATGTTCTACCCCGACATGCGATTAAAGGAGTCACCAATCTATCGTATTCAGACATCATGCAACCTCCTTGTCCAGCACGATTTTTTTTCATGCCTTATTTTACCTTTAACACCTGATGTGTATTTTATGTACTTTGTTACGACTGTTTTATTATGCTGACTGTTCTAATATGACTATTGTGGTTTCCATATGTTTGCATGTTTCATAGGAATCTGACTTCTGTGCACCAATGTCAAAACCATTATGGTGTTTTGGGCACGCATATATAAATATCAAATATCAAATGATAAGATTATTCGAACTAGCCCAGGTTTCTAGACTTTGTATGGTTTTATTAGCAACACAAGAAATTTCATTGCAATTTTTAGCTGAATAAAAGAGGCTGGTGTCATCAGCGTAAATGATGAACTTTACATTTGCTGCTATGTTAACGATATCATTGATTTATATATTAAACAGTAGTGGCCCCAGTATACTGCCTTGTAATACTCCAGATTTAATTGATTTTGTATAGGATAAGTGGCCGCTAATATTAACGAACTGTTGGCGACTTTCTAAGCATGATTTAATGAAGAGTGCTGCATGACCTCTGATACCATAAATCTCAAGTTTTCGAATGAGTAGCTCGTGGTTAATATAATCAAATGCTTTTGTAAAGTCTATGAAAATGCCTAGGACTACATTCCTATCTTCTATGTTGCGTAAAATATATTCTTTCTGGTCCAGTAAAGCTAGTTCTGTAGAAAGTTTCTTTCTAAACCCGAACTGGGATTTTGTAATGATGTTATGCTTTTCTATAAAAATGGTAAGACGATTATGTATTATTTTTTCTAAACCTTTCGAGAACACTGGGAGAAGTGACACAGGCCTGTAGTTGTTTATATCATTTCTATCCCCTTTCTTATGAAGTGCAATTACCTTAGCTATCTGCATTTTTGGGGGAATGTGGCGGTTTCTAAACAAAGATTAAAGATATATGCCAGATAGCGAGCGATGATGTCCAGAACGTGCAGAACTGGACGTATCTGTATACCATCGGCGTCGCAGCTATGACTAATGTTGACGGTGCGGAATACTGAGGCCACCTCTTCTTCAGTAACTGGGTTTAAATAGATCGTTTCATCTACGTTTCGATGGATATAAGAACAAGCATCGGCCATGTTTGGATTCCCTCCTAAATTAATAAAAAAGTCATTGAACACATTAGCCAGAGGACGACCAGTCAATTCGACGTCATTATGGATTATTGATTCGATGTTACTTTGAGTTACGTTGCAATTCAAAACAGTGTTCAGCTTTCTCCACATTACATCAGTGCGGTGGGATACCGTATTAAACAAATTGTGATAGTAGATAATTTTTCCTTTCTTCAATTCCTTGTTCAAACTATTTCTGTATGCCTTGAAAATATTAAGTTTCTCGGGGTCTTTACTTTTGATGAAAGATTGATATAGTTTGTTTTTTATTTGAATCTTTGCAATTAATTCTGATGTTATCCATGGTTTTCGAGCTCTCTTGAAGCGCTTAACGTTTACATAAGGGAAGTGTTTATCATAAATAGCTTTGAAAATTCGAAGAAATATCTCATAAGCTTGATTCGCGTCAGCTTTGTTCAAGACCTGAGTCCAGTCTGCACTGTTCAAACTATCTCTGAAACGATCTAGGCTGTCGTTGGTAATTCTTTGTACCCGAGTGTGAAGATTAGGGTATTTACGTTTACTTATATTTTCATCTAAACAAAAGAAAGTTGCAAAGTGGTCACTGATATCGCAAGCTATCACACCTGATTTTATTTTACATAGCTCAAAATTGGAAATGAATAAATCAATCAACGTTTCTGACGTGGTAGTAACACGTGTTGGTTGATCTATAACGTTCACGCACCCGTTTACTTGAAAAAGCGTAGTAATATTCTTTTTTGAACTACTATCGCTTAACATGTCAATATTAAAATCCCCTCCCCAAATTACGTTGTACTGTTTTTCTTCTATAAACATAAAAAAGCCATCCAAAAATTCACAAAACTTCAAAAAGTTTCCATCTGGGGGACGATAAAATACTGACACAACATGTTTATCTATTTTTATCGATAGTACCTCATAGTCATCGGTAGAGCGACAATACTCAGATAAAAGTTCGTAACTCATTAATTTATGAATTAACATGGCAACACCACCACCGCGCTGAGATGGCCGATTTACGGAATGGGTATTGTAATCAGGAAGTTTGAAAGCATCACTATCACATTTATACCAAGTTTCCGATAACATGATTACATCGAAAGAGACATCCAGCTCATCCAAAAAAAGCTCCAAATCAGCAGATTTATTTTTAGCAGATCTGGTGTTCAGATGAAAACATTTCAGTGAAGACGCGCATTTAGCGCCCAAAAATGTTTTAAGTTCTCGCGGCAATAGAATGTTGGCAGTCGCCATCTCGCAAGATGTCCTGAATTAACATATTAGACAAACAAGAATGTTGAATTATCGAATCTTTGCAAGGTCATCCACATTCTTAACAACAAAAGGTCGATCTCCATCTTTTTCGCGCACAATAATCTTTCCGTTTTTATGCCACGCATACTTGAATCGGTTGGCACTCGCCCAGTCTTTCGTGCCTCTATCCTGGGAAAAGTGGTGCCATTCATTGTTGTGGAAATTCTCGAGACCGTGCTGCGGCCCTTCTGGGAAGAACATGGCGTCTGAAATCTAGCTCAGCGCTGCGCTGTGCCGCCATGAACTTCTCAAGGGCTGCAGTGCCTCGTGCATCGACGCACCTTGCGCTACTTTTGAAACATGAAGGGGCTTTAGTGGACGGCCGATAACAGTGATGATTTCTGATCGCTCACGTTGCCAATAGGTTAGTAGATTTGTCTCACTAATAAAAGCAGCGAAAAAAAAGGAAAAGAAAAGAATGTTTCTGCATTGGCTATCGAGTAGCGTAGTCAACATATGTAGCAGTGGCAAAGCGAGCTGCGAAAACAGACCGGGCCTCAGCGGGCCCTTGAAAATTGGCGTCTCAGGCTCGGCTGGGCTCCTAAATATTGGCCCGCGCGCTCGGTAGTCTGTTCTTTTTTTTTTAGAAAGAGCCAGCGCATAAGATAGCGTTACGCGGACCGCCAAATTGCTTTCACGATCCCCCGCACCTGGTGACAGCTCGCTGTCCCCAACAGATTCCAACAATTCAAATCCTCATCAATTATATACGTACTCAGTGCGGTCGAACACGGTATTTCTGCCAGTCTCTTTTGTATTGGCGATGTCGAGCGATCAAAAGCGTCGCTGTGGTCGGCCCACCACAATTGGCCGAAAGCTGACTATGACGTCAGCAAAGGATGTTTCATCGACGGAAATAAGAGGAATGTAAGAACTTCCATTTTGACGGTGTTTGCAGTGCTGCTTTGAGAGCGCTATGATTTCAGGCTTCCACCATGCCCATTACAAACACCATCGAACTTGTTGTTCACAAGGTAATGACGTCACGAAAGGTAACCAAACGAGGGCGCCACCGAAACATCTCGCCGCTAATAGTGTTTTCTTTGTGTTATAGCTTGTCATGCGTTTAAGGAGAGGAACGTGGAGAAGGAATACATGCCAGCTATAGACCTTGTCGGCACCATAACCTCAAACCAGCCAGTAACTGACGTACCCTCGACCTGGTGCATTTTTGGATTGCTCGCTGACACAGGGTATGCAACCGCCAAGGGTATGGGCGAAAAGGCTTAAAAACGGACGCCGTGCATGAGTTAGTTCCGAGTGCTCCTTTTTACCGTGCTGCAATTTCCCAAAATCTACGGTTGTCTGGCTACCACTGCGTGGTCGTCGGATGGATAAATAATTTTAAAAAGCATAAGAACAATAGCAGAAAGTGTGCCATGAGCACAAGAAGCTGCAGCGCGAGTGTGGCTGCAATGTTATCGAGCTTCGCATTTTCCCCAAGAATCCTTATTTATGAAGTCAGTCGATTGCGAGCTTGAATCGCGAGAGATTCGTATCAGACTCAACGTCACGTTTAAGCTCACGACCACTTCGTCTACGACAAGAGGACCAATTTTAATTCCCGGTGCAGGTGGTCCAATTAGGTTATCACTGCAAGCCTCATGGTATGTGAAAGGTATGAAAAAGTCTACATGCCACCACTCAAGATGGAGCTATCAAATGCCGAGAGCTTACCTGCATAGACTACATTAAACTGCTCATATATACTTCGCTGTGGAAACTCAATCAAAACACCCCACCGTCTTCGTCCTCGTTCTCTCGAGGAGGCAAGGTGATGGCCTGTGAGTAGCCAGCTGGATTCAACCGGACAAGCTCCAACAAAGTTATTGCAGCCCACCATAGCCAAGTCTAGCCAAGTTCCCCCCATACCCACACCGTTGCCTACCCAGATAGCTGTGCTGCTAGAACTAGCCGGTATTTCTTTTTCTAAGCCGCTAGACGGCGTCGTCGGCGCCGCAATTCTCAAGATGGCGGCGCCGTTAAAGAAAAGGTCTATAGATGACTCCTGACCCAAAATAAGAACGGATACGAGAAGTGACTTTTATCAGAAGACATTCAAAACCTAGAAAATTAAGAGGCGTGTTATTGAGTCAAAACTTCTATCTAAACAATCTTTTAAATTATTACATAAAAGAAAATGCTTGGCACTTTCACCGCACCTGCTTATTTGTCCCCGCAACACTTATTAAAATAACATTTAAAAACCTCGCTCTCCAGGTGAAAATATAAAGCGGCATTTCAAGTGGTACCACTTGCTGTTCAAGTGGTACCACTTGCAGGTCAAGTGGTACCACTTGCAAGTCAAGTGGTACCACTTGAAGTCAAGTGGTACCATTAGCATGTCAGGTGGGGCCGCTTGCAAGCCAAGTGGTACCACTTGGGCTTCAAGTGGTACGACTTAGGCCTCAAGAGGTACCACTTGGGATGCAAACGGTGCCACATGAGCTTCAAGTGGTACCACTTAGGCTGAAAATGGCACCAGTTTGCAAAACGCATATATCACTAATAAAATAAGTGAAAGCTGTTCCTCTAGATTCAATCTACAAAAAGTTTTAGGTGATTTAAATATGTTGCTTTTAGTCACAAAAGCCAAGATCAGAGATAATTGATGTAAAGATTTTTTAAGAAAAAAGTGATACATCCAACACTTATTGGAGACGCAATTCAAACATTTTGACAAGATTTCACATATGTATACAGTGTGTATACAGTCTATGCATGTTGATATGCTAGCATTTTGCATGACTACAATATTACTCAAAACACGGGAGAACAAATCTTTCATACGAGGTTCACTAAGGCATTAGAAAGTTTGGAAATCTGTTCCCGCAAAGAGTAATGCACTTTCTGAAGGTCTTTTTCTTTAAATTGAAAAATTTGCAACAAGACGTTTCTTGAGTTCGATCTCAAGAAACTCAGGGCCTGGCGAGTCTTGAGCGTCTCGCTTTACAGCCAATGAGAATGCGACATTAGCCGACACGACCGCCGGAGAACCAATCACAAACCAGGAAGATAACGAGTCACGCCCACGTGACTCGATACTCAGCGAGTCAGCGTGCAAATCGCCGCCAGCACAGCGCTACCATAACATCTCAGCGATTTTTGCATAGCACCAAGTAACGGAAAAGGGAAAAGAGTTATTATTCACATAATCGAATCAAATTTATCTGAAGCCCGCCCACTCCGTAGGCGCAGTCTACCTAAGGTTATGAATAGACTCGACCATGTCATTTGCCGAAACAGATAAGACTTTGGCAAAAATGGTTAGACTGAATAGAGGGAATCTAACGCACGCAATTACCAAATGACGGTCGCGCGCCTTCAATAGCCAATTCTAATTGTCACTGCGCACCTTGGACACAATTTGGGGAGCAACACATATTTACGTCGCCGCCTAAGTTCTTCATTCAACGTGTAGTGCTGACTGAGTGCCACTAAATAAGCTACACTTCAGAGTAAACGGGATACTTGGCCAGCATATGCGGCAAATCATGGTTGCCAGGTTATCTGAGCTTTATCTGAAATCACAGGAACCGCTTTTCCGTCCTCCACAAATGTTTAAACAGTCCGCGACAGAGAAAAGCAATATTACACGAGGCTTCCCTAACACCGAATCGAATGCCGAGGAAGTCGCACTTTTGAATCATGACGATCTGCAGTTGCGTCTGCTCTGCGCAAGCCCCAATATGGCGGCGCCCACAGCAATGTGGGGGAACGGAGTGCCGATACTCTAAGCGCAGCTCATTTAGTGACTCTAGTGCTGACCAAAGTAAAATGCTAACATGACTCTCAATCGCTCACCGCAAAGTATACGATTTCGAAAAGGCGGTACTGTACGCCATTTGAGATAAAAACCCAAGCTATAAAAAACAACCGTCGTGAAAAAGGGGACCGACATTTTTATTCCCACCTCCGAACAGAAACGAGCGTCACCCACTGCATCACACAGCGCAGAGGCCGGACTCGTCCATCGCTACATGATACACACAAATAGCGCGACAGGGGACGTGCTATTTGTGTTCCTGTGTTCGTCCCCTGTCGCGCTATTTGTGTGTATCATGTTTAACCAACTAGGCCATAAAATTATTTTGCTCGTCCATCGCGCCTATTATCACTGACGTCCGAGGCAATGCACACTGGGCGGACTGACCAGAGACATACCAAGCGCGCGCGAGGGAGGGAGAAACTTCCTTCGCCGGAAAAACACGACACGTTTCGGGGATCTATTTCACGCAGCGGATAACGCGGGCCTTTTCACACTTCGATACTGGCGCCATCTAGAAGTCGCGCGTTCAACCACGTAACGAGCCGCGCGCCATCTGGTGTCTGAAACGGACGAATGAAAAAATCATTTGCCACGTGTGCTGCGTGTACCCGTTGGGGGTGTTGTGTCTTCATTGCTATATTTTTATATATTCGGATAACTTCGTCTTTTTCTATGCTATGTGTTCATTCACTTCTTCTTCATCATCATCGTTTTTGAATAAAGAGTTTCATGAGAGCAGCACAGGTGACTGGACGTTCGTTCCCGACCCGCCGGGTCCACCGAGGACTCCACATTCTTTTGACGACGGGACGGACGGCGGATTCGGCTTCAAACCTCCTCAAGACTTCTTGAGTAAACCAGGGAAGTCGTGAAATTCCCTGGGTAGGTGATGGATTTCCGCTCTTTGAGATAGTTTCATGGGGGCATCTGGTGCTCACGCACTGCCCTTGGAATTTCGTCAATACCTGCTCCGCCACTGCCTGGGAGTGGAGGGTCAACGGGTCTTCGACACGTTGCCTTCCTTCCGCGCTGTCGCTGTGCCGTCACCAGCAACGACGTCAGTGGCAGCCGCTTCTAGAACTCCGACGAGAAGCGTCTACCAAGAGGCTGTCGACACCCTCAGCGCGCACTTCAAAAAGTCGTGCAACATCGACCTGGAGCGTCACCGGTTCCGCCAGCGTTATCAGCAGCCTGAAGAATCATTGTCTGATTATTTGACTGCCCTACTGGACTTAGCATTTCCGACCAACTTCGGTCCTCAAGAGTACAAAAAACATCATGGAGCAGTTCACCGCTGGAGTTCTGTCCACTAACATTCGAGAACGGCTGCTCCTGGACAGCAACATTCCTTTCGAGCATGTTATCAAAATCGTCCTAAGCATTGAAAGGACCCAGATTGAGGCTAAAGAGCTGACCATTGCCAATGGAAACCAACTGACCTGCAACATCACTCCCGCCGCTCAAACGGTCGATCGCCGTCGACAGTTTTCACGTGGAATTTCATCCTCCCGTTAGTCATCGGGGCAGAATTTTTCCCATTGGCATGATCACGACCGGCTTTATTAGGGGCGACCAGGTCACTCCGCGTTTCCTTATGGGAGTGCCCGGGCCAAGAATTATCACGTGAACGGCTTGGAGGGACCGATTGTTCCACTAGGCGCCGCCCTAGCTCAACACCGAAAGCGCGGCAGCCGCTATGGAAGGCAATGGAAACGTGTGGAAATAACGTTGGTTTCAGATTATTTCTGTCGCATTTAATAGGCAGGCGCTAATGCTAGCACATAGTGTGTATAGAATAGGTTAAAATAAGTCACTATATTATAGTTTTCTCGAGCAGGATAGTTAGTATTGTGAGCTAAGCATCAGTAGGGTGTACGACTTGTACAGGATGGTGCATCCCGTCCGCCTGCTAGAGCCCGCTCCGTGATCGCAATAAAAAATCGAGTTAGATGCTCCGCAGGTGGGCCGTGACGCTCTTGGTGAATGTTCGAAGTGAGACACTGTCGATTGGTAGTGAACTGGTGGGGAGGGGGGGGGGGGTCCTTTAAAGTTGCACTGCACGGGGTGCGAAGGAGTTCTAGTGACGAAGCGTACGGGTCAAAAGGGGCTGCAGTCCACCAGTGCGAGTACGCCGCAGGGAGGAGGCAAAAGGAAGCGAGGAGTCCGGTAGCAGAAAAGTGACTAGGAGCCGTGTGGTCGCTACTTGACGTCGATGTTGAAGCGGGTTCCTGCCGACTGAACGGAGGAGGAGCAGTGCTCGATGGGTTGGTATTCGGAGGCCAAGTTGATGCCTCATAATAAGGCAGGAAGCGTGATATTGCACCGACTGGAGCGAGGCAACAAGTTGCCTGGTTGCCGAATCCTACACCGAGCAGCGAAACTCCAGGATGGGCAACACCAGTGCTGTGAACAGCAATCTGGGCACATCGGGCCTGGCTCTTCTTGTGGACCGAATGACGAAGCCAAGGAGTCACCTGTCCCCGAACACGGCGTTTTGGACATAGCGATGGAAATCGAAATGCTGGTCGATGATGACACCTAGGAGGTGGATATGCGTTGTTCTTGGGATCTCCGCTCGGTTCAGGAAAAGTGTGAGAGGGGTCGAAGGTTGGCGCGAGGCAGTGATGTGCATGCTAGCGCATTTGGTTTAAGTTTAGGGGAAGTTTGTTATCTTTCGACCAGAGAAGAATGCGATCTACATCAGCTTGTAGCTCTTTACCGAACGTGACAATCGTGTGCCGTTGGAAAGGTCTATAGGTCATGTGATGTCAGGTTACGTGACAGCAATTTCCTCGTCAAATTTAGCGGGGAAACTGAATTGGTGTATACGTCATGTGACGTCAATTTTTCCGCTAAATTTCACGAAGAAAACTGAATTGGTCTGTATGTCCCGTGACGTCAAGTGCTGACATCAAATTTCCCGGTAATGTTTGCTGGGAAACTGAATTCGTGTAGAGGTTGCGTGACATTAAATTCCCCACTAAATTTAGCGGGAAATGCACTAACGGACGGACAATACTTTGGGATTGGGGGCTCGTTAAAAAGCATTTCATAGTTTTAAACATTCCAACTGAATAACGTTGCTCCGCCTCTTTTAAGGACGGAATAACCCCAAGCTTCCACCGTGCTTTTTATACACGCGGTCGAAATCGTCGCTGGCAATTGATAATCTTGGTTGCGACGTCACTGATAGGAACCATGAAGGGAGCCAACAAAATAACGCGTCGCCAATAGGAAGCCATAAGCATTTGGCGCTGAACGCGTCACGACGAAGCTTTAAAGTTTTCCGAACCAAAGAAAAAAAAGTATAGAGGACGCTAAAGACAGTTAATACTGCTTACGAGTAGGAATGCGAAAACATTCCTACACACAGGGCATTCTCACAAGCAGCGCGCCACGTCTTTTTTCAAACGGCGCTCCGGCGGAGACAACCACGCTGCCCCACTGCGCAGGCGCGGCGAACCCCTCCGGCTCCACGGCTTCCGCGACGATGCATCTACGTTGCTGTGCTTTTCTTTGTGTTTTATTTCTGAGGCCCGTCCGCTTTGACCTTGAGCGTCCCGCCGGCTTCCGTGACGAAGCGTCCGCGTTGCTGTGCTGTTTGTCCAATGGGAATTTAACTACCATTTCGCTGCTACAGACGATTACAGACAACGCCGGCTTCGCTCTATGGGGCAGTTAAAGGAACACTGACACGTCAAAATAATTTTCTTTATTATCCGAAACGATTGAAAATGATGCCTGGACATTATCCTCAAAATTCGAAGCTTGGGTAATTCAATATTTGTGAAGTAAAAAAAAAAAACAATTTTCAAATGCAGAATTTAAAATTCCCGCGCGATCCGCGCCAGTGCAGTGACGTCAAATATTGAGCTGTCTTGCGAGTCGAGTTTCTTTCACGCCTCCACTCCAAACCATAGAGTTATTACAATAAACGCTAGAGGCTCAGCTGGCGCTAGTGTGCTGTTGCATTTTGAAGCAGACAGCAAGCAGTCTAAATTTGACTTCCGGTAATGTATTCCTAGGGGAAAAAGCGAGTGCATTTTCTCTCTGCGCTCGATTATAGAGCAAATATCACGAATAATTTGTACGTACTAGGCACATTGGAACATTTCTCAGTCACGCAGACGAAATAATTGGTCAGTTACAACATTTTTATTTGAAATTCGTGGCATGAAAAACGGTGCTAAAACCGCTTCGTACGTGTATTTATGTGCACTGTCGGACACTGTTAGCGCGAACACGGCGTCGACGCTTTCCAGCATGGGGGATATACATGTGCCAAACGAACGAAGGACATGTGGAAAACCGAGAGAGACGGCAAGAACTACGCAGTAACACTGGATAAGTAACTCCTTGTGCACGCAGACGATCAAAATAAATTGAAAGCCACGTAATATAGTCAGATTTGCAATAAATAAGTACTGCGAAGATGCTTGTTCTGGGTTCAATATCATCACTCGCACGCTCCAAATCTTTGCAAATAAGGGGAGCCAGAGAGCAGGTGCCCGATAAAAACTGCCCGACATGGGAAATAATCAAAAGACATACCTTTCGTAGCTCACGTGCTTTATTTTTTGCGTTCGAATGTTTCTTTAACCGATCGTAAAGATGCACGACGGAGTCATTTTCATCCAATGACAGGACGGGCATATTAGCAATATATAAGCACCACCGAAATGCTAGCGAACCTTGAACACACACTACATTCCTTTCGATCGTTAGTTTGCTTAGAATCGTCGCTCGTTTTCACATACCTTCCTTGAAACAGGGGTTTGGGCCTGAAATAGAGCGAAGTTTAACATCGTTCAGTGGTAAAGAAAAATGCTGTAACTAAAGCAATTACACTTTCACAATACCAATAAAGGTACATACTATCCGGTACAACCGAAATGACAAAAGTTATTCATGTTATTTTCCGGCGAAGAGACAAAATTCACGCGCGTTTTCCCATAGGAATACACAGGGAGGCTGGAAATGTAGACTGCATGCTGTCTGCTTCAATTTGCAACCGGAAGTCCCGTAGACACTAGCGCCAGCTGAGCCTCTAGCGTTTATTGTAATAACTCTATGCTCCAAACCCCCGTTGCCACCGCGTCCCGAACAACCGGTCTCCCCAGTGCGTGCTGTGCCGCCTATCGCTGCGAGCAGACGACGCTTGACCTCTCGCCGGTTCTGTGTGAAAGGCTGCCCCGGCGGAGTCTCAACCG
>JAZHYW010018394.1:0-27060 GCA_037355805.1 Ixodes ricinus
GTACGTGCTGAAAGACTTAAGTTCCCACTATGCAGTGTGGCAGCGTTAGCGTGGCCAAACTGGCTGTGTGAGACAACTGGCCGGCCTGGATTCACGCGCTTGTATTGTACGCGGCCTTTTCCGTCGTAGAGAAAGCATGCGCATGATACTGACTTGAAGCGCTGCGACCTAAATATTCTCCACGTTCCACCATGCTGCCCATCGTGCGCTGTTTTACTTAGCCCAATGGTTCACGGTTGTGTGCCCGAATTGAAAGTCAATACCTGGGTAAACTTCTTGCCTGTTTCCCACCAGCTGCCAAGCCATGGATCGATAAATCACACCGTGAAAGAATAGGATACCACGGAAGACCCTTGTGTACGATAAATCTCAATCTACAATTATGTGCAGCAGGAATTTGAAACCGGAGGATTATGTACCGGAATGCAGCATGAAGCCCCTGAGCCGTGCCCATGGTGTTCGATGGGTCTTAGAAGAATCTGGTGCCTGCACCCAAAAAAGCCAAAGAAAATACGTTTTGAAGCGGTCGGAATCTACGCCCAAAAGCAGTAAACGAAAGGTAGATGTGTTATCTGTCCTAGATGATTGTGAACAGAGTGAGCAAGTTGAACGAAATGGATCTTAAGCACGGCTCTCTCAGCTGTACTTTGGACTGCATAGCTATACACGAACTCATTTCTGTGACGTCACGGCGCGGTGGTGGCGCGTCGGTCGCACTTCCGGTCTGGGGCTGTGGGCAGAAGTCCCCATGCCAGACGTGTATTCCTGCGTTGTTTTGAAAGGAACCAGACAAAAACCTGCCTTCTCGTCAAAACGCCGCGACTGGGGCCGTACCAAAAGTGTCGAGAAAGGTTTGAAGGTCAGTTTTCACGTGCTCGGTTTGTCCGAGAATCTGGATATGTGCCGTGAAAAGGGAAAAGCAGACGCCGTCGGACAACGATTGCTTGGTCGGGAAGCACTTTGGGTTGAATTCACGGATACTTGTGGTTATCAGATTTATTTGTTTTGTTCCAACATGAACACCAGAAAACCGTCAAGTTGTGCGGACCACCTGCGGACTACGTTCAGTGCGTCTTCAAGTTCAAACGGCCGCCTGATCGTTCGAACTGTCGTCTGCTCTCTTAGACGACGGCGATCCGTAGACCAAATGTTGTCCCGGTACTTGTGATAAGGAGTAAGTGCGGGCCTCAAAAGACTTAAATTTGAAAGTTGGTAAGCAGGCTCAATGTAAACAGTAAATACAAGGAAATGTTGATCATTGTTACCAGTGACCATCACCGACTTGTTATACCTAATTCAGTTGGTCCGATTCTGCCTGCGATTTTCAGTATCGACGTCGACCATCTCAGCTACGGTTCACGCTTGTGCAGCCCGAGCGGCGTCGTGACTGAAAATTCGGAGCGAAATCTCATCATGCGGATCAGGCTTTAGCGTACATTCTGCGGCGTCCACACGGAATGAATCGCCACATGTCACATTATTCACGCGAAGTTTTGCGCTGTAACGAGCCTCGGTAATTTCGCTGACGCCGCTCAAGATAGTCAGACATCGCCAGGAAGACGTAGAACCAACAATTCGAACGCGAAAAAGGGCAGGGGACTCACACTGACGCCGACAACATCGCATTTCAATGGTGTGTTTATGGGCAACGGCGAGCTTCTTGCCCACACCCCCATCGCGCATGCGCGGCGCCGGAGGCGTCCGCTAGAGGCGCTCGGGCGCTCCGGTTTGTTTGTAAACATGAGTTGGTGTATACCTCCTATGGCTACCCTGCGGAGAAGCTCCCGGCCACCTAATGGCTTTTCCAGGCTGCAGTTCCGCATTCCAACCATAGGTGATAAGCGAAATAAGTCTCTTTGCGTAAACAAAACAATAAACAATCATGCTGACAAAAAAAAAATTGGACTTGACGTCTTCGGGTCTCCGGTGTTTTTCAGTATGGTAGGTGCTGTCAAGCCTCCCTGGAGAGGTTGCAAGACAGCAAGCGCGAATCCATTGCGGCCATGGGGAGATCGGTCTGTTAAAACACGGAAATTCCAAAATTTATCGCTGGAGTGAGGAATATTGTAAGTTGGTTAATGCCAACATTACTATACTCGGATGCAACGTTTTCTGACCTTTCCGAAGAGGTGAAGACCGCGCGAGTACAGCAGTGATCGGCGCTCATTGTGAGCGAACGCACGTGTACCCATAACGTTGGCTTCATTGCGAAGGAAAGTTGTCGCCAAGTATACAGGGTGTCTCAAATAGCGGCCAGGCTCTTAAAATCGACCGTAAAAATCAGTTTCTTAACCTATCGCGCTACGAGTTTGTGGAGCGTTGCCCACAGGGGGTGCATTTTTTCTATTAAATTTGCAAAAACCGAACTTACCCGATGAAAATGTAAAAGAGTAAAAAATGTAATTTGTATGCAAATTCAGCAAAGCCGCCGGTCTTCAAGCAATACGGCGCCGTTTGGCACGGGAGAAAAGAGATGGCGCAAGCGGTCGCGACGACAACTGCCGCCAATGAACGAGCATACGGTGCCGAGAGCCGGCGTCAAAAAGCAGACAATCTTTTCGGCTCAAAAGCGGTGCGCGTGCCGCAGGCAGGAGACAGTCGCAGAACCAGAAACAGGCGCGGTAACTATGGAACAGCAAAGCAGAAGCCATATGTACTCCCCAAAAAAGTCAAAATAACTCGACAAACAATTCTTAATCGATGATCTGTGTATTCAATGTGTTTTTTAGTAATGATGATAAATTCATGCACTGGCAACTGATATCCAAAACAGCTCGCGCCGCTTTTGAGACGAAAATATCTTCTGCTAATGACGCCGGCTCTCAGCGCCGTATGCTCGTTCGTTGGTGGCAGCTGGCGTTGCGACCGCTTGCGCCATCTCTTGTATCCCGTGCCAAACAAAACAGCGCCCTATTGTTTGAAGATCGTTGGCTTCACTCTGTTTCCATAGGAGTTAAGTCTCTTTCTGTTTTTACTTTTTCCTCAGTTAAGTTCGCTCTTTGTAAATTTTATAGAAAAAATTATCCACCTGCGGGCAATGCTGCACAAAATCGTAGCGCGATAGGTTATAAAACCGATATTTGAGGTCGATTTAAAAAGCCTGGCCGCTATTTCAGACACCTTGTAGATCAATGACAGTTAACAAGCTCCCTAGAACGCCTGGCGCCTTTTCGATGTGGGTCCGTTCGGTTGCCGTTCGCGACGCTATCAGCCAGCCATATGTACAGAAGCGACGGAACCGATGGAACGTTGGACACACATTGTATTTGACAAAAAGAAATTACGTTGTGGTTTTTATGGTAAACATAAATTTTGCGCAAAAATTTGCCGGAAACGACCGTCATTCAAAAACGGTTGCTATTCGTTGACCGTGAGAGCAGTGCTCCTGCTGACGCTAGGACCGCTATCAGCTTTGGTTTATAACATTTTATCGAGGCGTCTGTGCGGGTTGGGGCCTTGTTCTCAATGCAGGCTCTTGGTCACCATCGAACTGAAAGTGATCGAGAAAGAACTCACATTGAACAATTCCTCGCGTGCCGTTGACTTGCGAAATTGACGGTGCCCGATAAAATACAAGTTCATTACGGCCATTGGTATGGCAAAGCAAGCTGCTATACAAACCACCAGGTGGCACTGAATTTAGAAAAGGGTCTATACTTCGTTTCAGCTTGGGTCCAGACGCAGCCGATGCTACAAGCGCGAGCTCCGGGCTTCCAGCGTCCCTGCCAAGCACGCGCGCTCGTGCAATGCAAGCACTATTCAGGGCCACACGCTCGCGCTCGTAGCATCGGCTGCGTCTGGACCCAAGCTGAAACGAAGTTCAGGTCTCCACTGCCGGGATTGCGGGTGCGTGGCACAACTACGTAGTTGCACTGTGCTGAGACCAAAACATCAGTTAACTAACTAGGAAAATAATTGAAGCGAAGGATATTGCGCAGGCTTGACGATGGATGCGTAAGCAGCCCATCTATCACCATGCCTGCAAAAGAATATACCTATTTATAAATTACCCAAGCATCAAGGAGAATGCAGGGATCGGTGTTTCACGCGCCATACGAGCACGCCTTCCCCGTATAAAAGATTCGAAGTAAACTCCCAAAATAAAGCTTTGACGAACGCGGGTTCAAGACGCAATTTGTTTAAGACATTTGCTTTAGAAAAGTTACTTCTGCTGAGGCCAGCAGGTGCGGCGCGTTGAACCCCAATCTCCGCACTCTCCTTGATGCTTGGGTAACAGTAGCTTGGGTCAATATAGAGTGCCTCAATGTCTTTTTGTTTAGGGTGATGCAATCGCTTGTAGTACCCGATGCCGACAGCACGCGCCCACAGGGAAAATACAAAGAAATCGCAGGAAACAAAATGTCGCTGTAGCACAGTCAGCGCCACGAGCGCGTGCAGGGACTTACTCTTTCACGTGGTTCAGAACAAAAAATAAAAATAAGCGTTCGAAACAAAATGGCCAGATGTCATCACCCCAAGCAAAGCGCACATGGAGGCACCCTAGGTTAATAGGTCTATTAGATTACCTCACCTTAAGAAGATAATCGCGAACTATTTTGCGAATTGGCTTTAATAGGCGGAAAAGAATATGAGGAAAGATAATTTACAGATTCTGTTTTCTAGGGGGATCGGTGGCCGAGTGGTCTAGCACACACCAGCTCAAAGAAACATACGCGATGAATAACTCAGCCGTTTTCACCGCCTTAGATTTTCTAGTAGTAGGCCTCGGTGTAGCCGAATAGAATAACAAAAACAGCCCGCTTCCTCCAAATGACGAAGACGTCTTCAATTTTTTTTTCTAATGCGGTTGTGGAATGCATTCAGCAGTTTATGCATGAACTTCTGACACAAACACAGGACACCAGAAGAGGGAAGCTCTCAGTATTTCAGTCCGCAAACGACCAAAACACAGCGGGAAATGGCTGTGTCTATCGTGACGTGAGGGAAATCACGATAGACGCAGCCAATTCTCCGAGCTTGCTTGCTTGTTGTCGGATGTCGTAGACTGCCAAAACTGCGAAGGCCAGGCGGGCGTGAATTTAGCTCAAATGACCCAGGAAATGTTGTCCCTCTTCGGACATTATTACACTGGCAGCAGTGTTTTGGTAATACACTTTGTGAACCCTCACAAAAAACGATGTGTTTCACTGCGTGTCTAAGGGTACCGCAACGTCAGACCGAGCGGGTCAGGCTGGCTGCGACAACAGCGCCGCTACGCGGCAGTGGACGGCAGCGCGTCCCTTTTTTCCGGAGCTTGTGAACTCAGCCGATCGAGTAATGTGGGTTGTAATCGTAGAACTTCACAGCGCATAAACGTCACATGAAACAGGCACTCACTCAATTACAGAAAGAAGAACATTAAAGCAAAGCAAAAGCAAATTGTTATGTGTGTGTTCATTCAGCCGGACGTTCGTCTGCCTCAGTGGGAGTCTGGTGTTTCAGCTGTAGATGAACAATTTAGCCACTGCAGTACAACCGCTAACCTGGGGTCTTAAACGTGCATCACGCAGTAGTGATACACGAGCGCACGCCGGTACGATGCTCATCCATTCGAAACGGGCAAAGGTGGGAATTGAACCCAGGATCCCTGGGTTCTTTAGCGCGAGCTTTCGCTCCAGGTGTTTTATATAGTTTAATAAATAGCCAAAAATTGCAATTGTAATGTCTTTTTTTTTTTTTGCTTCAAAGTCTGAGAAATGTTTTTTTTTCTTCTAATATCACTCCCGTAGCAATCTTTGTTTGTTAGATATTGCCAAGAAAAGGAAGGCAAATTTGTCGAGCACGACTATCTCGCGCCAGTCTTCACGTGATACCCCTGCCTCCAGTAATCGTTTGTGTGTTATATACCCTTGCCGTCTTTTCGTCTCTGCTGCCGACCGGATCGTCTCAACACTATACTGCACTTCATCAAAGGCAAACTGTTTTATACAACAATAAATAAAACTTTGTTTTAACATATCTAGGTATAAATTAAATACCGACTCACAAACATCGCAATTATTTTCACTCGTGCAGCTTTTTTTATTCTTGTTTATTGCAACTGAAATAACAGAAACACCTTTATCGCAGGTTACATCCTGGTTTTCATGTAACTTGTGAAGTCTGAGAAGCTCGACTATATATTGAACTTCCCCGTTTCATGGGCAACCTTTGTTTTGAGGTCTTGTCTGAGGATCTTTCCGCTATCGTTCTTGGGAAGAGATTTCATAAAGAAAACACCTCCATACAGCTGCTTGAACACTGCTGCTTGACCTTTGCGACAGAAAAAAAGACGTATAATCATTTTATTAGTTTCCCGCAAGCTCAACACTCCATTCATGTAACCATATTTTTTGCAGATGAAAAAGCAGAAAGACGTTTACGTATCGTGTTGATGTAATTTTGAGAATTAAAGAAAAAGCATGGCACAAACAAAGCACAGGTGCTTTTTTAGGTCCTTGTGCATTGTATGGAGTAAGTTAACTAGTGTTCTTCTTACTGTCAGTTGCAAATAGAAGTTAATGTAATATAGCCATGTCCAGCGCTAGATAATACAAGGCTCTAATAGGGTACTCAGAACATTTTTGACGTACAGTCTCAAGTAGAGCTAGTAGGTGCATGTTATTTATAAGTGTCAGCTACAACATAAACCCGAACACAGTAAGTATAGAAAGGAACCAACACAGCGCTGCATGTGTTTGGCCCTTTTCTACTTTGTGCTTTAATGGTTATGTTGTAATTGACACTTACCTTTTGAAGGTTGTATTTTTGTGCCATCAAATTTTTATTGAATACTTCGAAATATTCTGGTTAAGACAATAGCTCTTTCAAGCAAAAACGATTTTATAATATGGGCAGTTTATATATATATATATATATATATATATATATATATATATATATATATATATATATATATATATATATATATATATATATATATATATATATATATATATATATATATATATATAAACTTTCATTAGGGGCAGATGCGTTAATGAAAGGAAAAGGAGCACGCGCTATCAGTAAGGAATTCCCCTCGCGCAATTCAGCTATTCATTGCGACAGATGCCCCTGGGCCCCGGGACCGGAAAAAAACAAAATTCTGGGAAAGCTGAGAAGCAAAATCTTGAGAGAGATGTTCGAGTCATTTGACATTAGAATGCAGGGGGAGGACAGATGCATAAGTGCCCCGTCAGTGCATCTGACAGACAAGGAATTTGAATTCTTACTCGAGAAGCCCGAGTGGGTTTATAAATAGTGCGTTGTTTCAATAAACATTCAGTTCAAAATGGCGCTTCGTGTTGTCTTACGTACTCTGTCCCTGTCTTGAGGCGCATTTTGTCAAAATAAGTCATTCATAGGCTTTGCAGTGCAAGGGAAGCCGATGCAACCGGCTCTCTTTGCGTTGTTGATGCTAGGGATGACACTGGGCGATTCGATTCAATCCACTATTCGCACAACCCTTATATAAAGTGAACGAACAGGGAAGGAGTGAATATTGAATTTATTGCATTAAAGTTAGGGAAAGAAAAGGAGAGCTGGCGAAAAATTGGACCAGTTGTGGGCCATTTTTTCGCAAGCTCTCTTCTCTTTCTCTTCCGCTAACTTTATTGAAATAAATTCAATAGCCACTCCTTCCCCTCTTCGTTCACAAAGTTATTACGGCTGCACTTGTGCATCTTACCTCACTCCACATATAACTATATATATTCATAATAAAAACCAAGCAGTTACTTTTCTCATGTCCGGAAAGCTTCACATAGCTTCTGTGTGAAGCTAAACACATAAAACAAACAAATAAAGTACTAATTTACGCGATAAAGGTAACCTCGGTATGACTACTGGTATTTTCTAGAAGTGTGTTTTTCATACTTCAAAATTGTTTTATTGATTTATTTTTATTTATTTTATTTATCAATACTACCTAGCTCAAAATGCCGTGGTAGGCGAGGCACAAAAATACAAATAATAAGAAGACTACAATTGAACTCCAGAAATAATGTGGCCCAAAATATTATACAATATAAATATAAATAGCACCCAGCATACAAAACAATAAATATTAATAAGACAAAATCTGAATTGGACACATCAGCGTGCAGAAATGAGGCCTAAAATATTATGCAATAGATATATGTAGCACCCAGAATACAAAACAATAACTATTAACAAGTCATCTAAACATGAGAAAAATTAATTTCGATCTATTTCGAAAAGGAGACAATGGCTTTGTCGATAAAATAGTCAACAGAGTCTGAATTGGCAACATCAGCGGGCAGCTTGTTCCATTCAACAATGGTCCGAGGGAAAAAGGAGTATTAGAAGCTGTCATATCGAACTTGATAGTCCAGTATTGAAAGTGCATGAGATGATCTGGTGTATAACCTGCCTCAAAATATGTAATATATCTGGAAGTGTCGATATTTAATTTACCCTGAATCATTAAAAATAGCATCTTTAATCTATCTATCCGCGCTCTTTCGCTTAATGTTAGCAGGTTAGCTTGTTGCAACATTTCTGAAGGGGAGCTTCGCGTTTCATATTTGTTGTAAACAAACCGTATCGCTTTCCTTTGTACACCTTCTAGCTTATTAATATTAATTTTAGTGAACGGCTCATAGACAACATTTGCATATTCTAAGATTGGCTTTAATATAATTTATAGACTAAGTTTTGTGCTGGGGGAAAATTGCTTCAAGAGACGTTTTATTCTGGATATGTAGTTATTTTTGTAGGATCCTGCGGCTACCGGAAAAGGGGGGGGGGAGGGGAGGAAGATATAGGTACATTGGAGGTGGGTTGGGATAGAAGGGAGAACCAGTGGAAGCGAGAGGAAAGGTGGCAGAGGGGGGATAGAGATTTCTAGTTATCATTTTGCATTAATGATTATAGCTCATAGGCCGCTTTTCCCAAAACCAAATTTGTGCGTTATACTAAAAGTTAAGCTTTGAAATGTAAAAGTTGGACACATATCACATCAAAAGCAAAGTTGGAATATCAGAAACATGACATATACCAGCAATGAGTTCCTTCCAGTTCTGTTGCCAGACTCTCGAGTTTTTTCTCGAAGCCGTCTTTCACAACGACACAGGCTGTTGGAGCCTCGCCATACTTCGAGCTTGGAACGCCCACAACTGCGGCCTCTGCGACAGCCTCGTGGGTGTTCAAAATTTCTTCCAGCTCCGCAGGGGTGACGACATTATCCATGCATTTTATCATCTGTTTCAATCTTTCAGTAACATGAATCCGTCCTTCAGCGTCGTAGTAGCCTAAATCTCCTGAAAATCAAAATGTAAACTTGTCAGTATTTATCCCTCTTTATTCAGTGGCTTCGCGGTAAATTAAACACGCAGGCGGATTTCTTCTTTGTTTGTTACGCGGTTTTTGTTTAGTTTTTCTGCATTCCAAATATAATTTTTCGTATTCAATGTTTAACTTATACTTACATTTTTGGCCACTCTTTGGCACTGTTCGAGTCGAATTCGATTTGAGGTGAAACTTCACTAATCGCACGCATCAAATCAGTTCATTAATATAATATCCCTTTAAGAACCAGTTTTAATTGATTTTTTTTAACACCCCACGGAGCTTGAATTGATGCCTCACCAGAGAAGTAGTCACCTCTCAACCATCATTGGTGTTGTCAAGGCGGTGATTTGCGGCAGGTGTTGTGTAGGTTAGCTGCCTCGTGAGGGGCTCGACCACAAGCCGAGGACGATGATAACTTGCCTAAATAAGGATTTTCTTTGTAACGAACGCTCGCTCCGTCGCAGGCATGAACGCTAGAAAATGAACAATGACTATCGGCCATAAACATTACAACACAGAAACAGGAAAACAGCACATGCCATATCTCAAGAACTGCAAAGGAGTGTCTAGAAATGCGCCCGGCACGCTTCCGTGCGCACATCTATCTAGCAACCGAAGCAGGATCGTAGTGAATTCTGATATCATGTAAAACGTCATATAGTATTAATAAAGCGTGCTATAATTGTGTCTACATTGTTAACCGAACACCAAACTGCAGAGTTTTGAGGCTGGTTCTGTGCTTAATCTTTGCCCCAGCTCATGTCCGCATGTTTTACAATACGCATGTACAGCGTCATATAAAGGTCTCAGACGCACTATGGGCCAATGAACATAGAAAAGTGCATAATAACACTCCGGTTCAACGACAATTTAAGCGCAGTGCAAATAATTGGTTCTGACCGATAAAACCGTATTCTTGTAATTGGGAACAAAAAAAAAAAAGCACACAAGCACGTCGTACCTGTACGCAACCATCCATCGTTGCTCAAAACTTCAGCGGTAGCTTCAGGACGACCATAGTAGCCCTTCATGACACCTCGGGCATGAACCGCAATCTCGCCAGTGCGATAGGGGCCGAGAGAGTCTCCGCTGGTTATGTCCATAACCTGGGTCATCATAGTAAGTCATCAATTCCTTTCTTTCTCTACAATAATATTTGCTAGAAGAGACAGCTGCACTACCGTTTCCGGAAGTAGTCAAATATTTGCAACAACCTCTGTTCTTCCATTTTGCTGGGACCTCCTGTTCCCCCTCCCCCTCATACAGCATTTTTTCATGGGCACCCCCCCCCCTGAACAAAATCCTGGCTACGTGCCTGCTGGGATGTTATCGTCGCCTGTCGTGGCGGCCGGGCAATGGTAACTTTACTTTAAGTGCGCATGCGCTTCGTTCTCGGGTGGCGAGAAGGAAAGCAGGCGGAAAGACAGAGATGCCCGCAGATGATCAACGCTTTCGTAACCTCCTCGCGGATCGTGATGCAAAACGCGGCACATAAACCACGTGACCCCGCTCAACAGTTGGAAACTCTCTGTGATATCTCGTAGCAGGCTGTTACAAGCGACCAGGACTAACTCGATCACTCGCCAGCGCAAATGCGTCAACCACCTTTATCCCCCTTACAAATATCTGCAGCTAAATTCTTTTAGATTTCTGTCAAAAATTTTCTGGAATCGCATTGAATTGTTTTAAAACTGTTTTGAGGTTTTTTAGAGTTTATATTGACAACCTACTTAACTCCTAGTTAAAATTATCCACTTATTTTTTTTAAATCATTTCAAAATAAATTTTGTTGAATTCTTTTTTGAGGGAACCGCAAATTAACGCTGAAAAAAGAAACTCGAATTTTCTTTTTTTAAATTTACATTTTGGATTTTGTTAGGAAATATAGTCCCTGTGGTACATACACATCCCACAAATACACATTAGAATCGAGCACAAAATAGAACCGCATGAAGCACTCAACACGATAATCACAATTCTGTTCTCAGCTCCAGAGCCTTATATAGCCTGCGTATTGCAGGTAATCATTTGCCCGGTGACCACCTCCAGCACTTATTAAGGTTCCGAGTGTCCGATCTCCTTCTCAGGAGTCTGTCAAGGAGAAAACAGTGTTTGGAAGTTCGTCGACTCTATCTCTTACTAAAAGGCAATTGTAGCAACTAATAATAAGTCAGCGCAGTCGCTAAAACATCCACAAAACCAGCTCTTAGAAAAAATGTTATAGCGTTGCAGTGTTTATGGGCAAGAAAGAGAGGGGAGGGGATTTGGTTAACGCGGCTCAGCGGTCCGTCCGGACGTAACGCCAGGCACAGCGAACTAGGCACAGCGTGGGACATAACTTTAATTTTAGTTTTGTTACGTCGGACGTGTTATCAGAATGTTTCAGTAAATAGAAACAGGATAGGGAATGAAAATGTCATTCGCCTTTGTCCTCTGATTCTAAAAAAAGGCATCCTGATTTAAAAGAAAAAAAGTGCAAAGCAACCTACTATCATTTTTAGAACTATTACAATTATGTTAAGAGGAAAAAATCTGTAGAAAATATATTTTCCCTTTCAATATTTTCAAAAATGTCAGCAGTTATTCTTCTAAGCTTCATTCAAAATAAAAGAAAATGTCCTGAATATTTTTAATAAAATATTAAAGAAATAATTGTTTCACTTTTTATGAAACGATATCATTTTTTTCCTTTTCAATTTTTCTGAAAATAACCTACAGGAAAACTTCATTATACCTTCATTTTATTTTTTTATAAATAAGTCTAAAAATAATTTTTCCTTTTTACAGTTTTTTTTTTACAATAATCAGAACAAAGTGTTTTTATAAAGGAATTCACTGGGATCCCGGAAAGTCAGTAAGAAATCTAAAAAAATTAAAAAGAATGTTGAGCCCTGTTTTTGTAAGGGACACCCTCAGTGATCATCATATTCAGGTGATGCCATGTTAAATTGTAATACTTCAGTTCTATCATTAAGACTATATATTTTCTTCTCTTAAAGTTTACTGGCGAGTTTAGTCGTTTCGTGCTCACTGAATCATTGTTCGTAATCATGTTCTAAAATAAATGTAAAGTATTCTCAACTACTTTTAAGAAGATTTTAAGCGTCATATTTTTATTCGTACATACATGTATGCATTGCGAGGCGTATCTCGAGACATCGGGTCTACCGATTTTGCAATGTTACATTAAACGTCTGTAAGCTCCTAAACACATTACTATGCAGTATTTCCTGATTATTACGTGCATAAGCTCATGAGAACTGGATGTTTGATTCTGGATTTCTATTGATATTAGTAATCATATACGAGGTGTGAGCAAAGAGTTAGGACACTGAATTTGTAGCGTAAAAAAGATGGCATCGCGGTAACGCGCGCAACATTCGAAGTGAGGGACCTTCGTGTGTCATGCTAAAGGTGGTCGTAATCGGATCGTTTTCGAGCTGCGGTATACGAGTTCTTGGGACCACGTGCACGAGCGCAATGGCGGTATCACTATCGGCTGCAAACCAGAGCGGAGAGCAAAGATCGATTTTGCGTCAAACTCGTCAAAACTAGAACAGACACTGTTGATATGAATTACCACGACTGGTAAAGGCGAGCGGGTTGAACATGAATCGATTAAATTAAAAGCGTAAAACACGGAGGACAAGCACAGGAAGTGGTTGTCCTGTGCTTGTCCTCCGTGTTTTATTCTTTCAATTTTATGATTTAGCACGATGTTTCACGCAGAATTGATGTTGTCTCTCGCTTTTGTTTGAAGTCTTTGGCGAAGTCGCTTTTCCTCCTGGCGTATAGTCGCATAATGCTCGTGTAGCACAGCTCCAAATGTTCACAGAACGAGACCCTTTGGCACAATGAGACACAAAGTACCCTCGCCTTTGAGTGCTGCGGGCGCATCACTTTCTTTTTTTAAGCTGCAACATTAGTCTCGGAACTCTTTTATTGCACCTGCTGTCCATAAAAAATTCTTTGCTGCTTGTAAATCATTTGTTCGCTTATCTTCGTCAATAAATAATAAACGAAGCTCTTCATTTTTATACCTTGAATTTTATACCCGCAGGAGGAACTCCGCTGTTGTCGAAGGTAGTTTGTCCAACTGGTGAGCTGCACATTAATCCAAACGTTTCAGTCATGCCGTAGCCAATGAGAAGTGATTCGACGTCGAAGATTTCACGGATCTCCCGTGCAAGCGAAGTCGGGATCACTGAGCCACCCATCATGATTTTCTTCACACGAGGCACACTATCGTTGTTTTTTCTGACTTCATTGACAATATACTGCATCCGACCCGCAATGCCAATAAACAAAGATACCTGCGAGATAAAAAAAAATTACCGCCATGTTTAAAGAGCTTCATAGATACTGCGTGTAGAATGAATACAATTTTCCGGTCCCGAAAATATTATTGTATTTTCAGGAAGTCCTGGCTGTAAAAATTTTGATCTTAGTAATTCCGAACAGAAATAGCGCTACATAAATCTGCACTGGCTTAACAGCTGAATTAGAGTATATTTCATGGACTCTGAGTTGGATGGACAAAGATTACTCACATATCGAAAATCGGAACGTAAACAATTGAAGTAGTAGTTGTATTATTACTAATATTAATAATCTTCACATTGAACCCAAATAGAAAGTAAGCGCGACAACCAAAAAAGGTAGGCTGGAAAGAGAAAAAAAAAGGACAGCGTTGATTTTTACGTTCGACCATTCAAGTTACTGCTAAAAAAAAACCTGCAATATTTGGATTTACAAAAGTGGATATTAGTATCTGGCACTGCCTTTTTTTTTTCGGCGAACTCCTCTGGTAAGTTTATTGAGTTGCACGCGTTAGTGTTTCCGTACACGAAATTGTTGTGGGTAAGAACTGTATTCGCATTAAACTTGCTTATTGCGCAAGTTTGACGAGCGTACCGATATTTTCAAATTCGGGGGTGAGTTCGGTATTGACTGAAAATAGTACGGCGTTCTTCGGCTTTTGTGTTTTTAACAATTATCAGGAAATAAAAGCTGGAGCGTGATTACTATTAAACTTAGGTCGACATTATCATCATCGTAGCTACGATCATATCAACGCAGCCTTAGTAGTAGGCTGCGATATTTCTAAAAAAATGCCGTAGTGAACTAATTTAAAGGGGTGCCTGACATTAGTTCTTTTAGTTTAAGTTGTTTCAACTAATATGCCAATCAGGCCTCAGTTTTAATGGGCAAGCTACTGTGGCGCCGTATTACACAATTCAACGGACGCTTAGAAAGGCGCCAACAATCAAAACAAACTACAGAAAACAATTCGAATATCAGGCGGTCACTCTTCACTGCATGCAAAGTACAATCAAGCTTGCATGTGAGTTCTTAAAACTGAATAATCTTGTTGGGGAATATCCTTTGGATGATGACATCGCATTTGTATTGACTACCACTACTTTTTTATTCTATTATTTATGGTTTCTGGGCATCTTTATACATTCCTTTTCGTGCTTCTGTTACTGAATGTTATGTCATTCTTTTACTACATCATTGCCAAGGTCAGTCCCCTTTATAAACGTGTTCGTTTTTGGTGCGGCGCTTGCAAGAATCTTATGATGTCTACCTGCTCTCCACTTAAAGGGATGCTGAACCGAAATCTGGATTCCACAAAACACGCGGCAAAAGCCTGCAACGGGATGCTACAAACACGAAAACACCACTCATACAGCGATACCTCGAACGGATGACCGTGTTTTTCAAGAAAAGGAGGCGCATTTGACAGGTTTGTTGACGTCATGTTTCTCCGAGAAGGAGAGGGAACGGCCTCGAGTCTTCTCCGCCTCGCGGCCTTGAGGGAGCGAAGCAAGAAAGGAGGAAACTAGGTAACTTGACGTCACGCGTCTCGTTGGCCTGGTTCAATCTCGACCTTTTTTTCTCAAAATACGGCCGTCCACTCTAGATATCGCCTTACGAGTAGTGTTGTAGGGATTCTAGCGTCCCGCCTACATCTCCGCAATTGTTTTTCTGAACTCAAATTTCGGTTCACCATCCCTTTAAGCTGTGCTGTCATATCTATCGTCAATTTTATAGTGGTTTCTAAGTGCTTTCTTTAGATTCTTTTCGTACCCATTTCTCTTTTTCATTAGGGTCTCTATTTCGTGCTTTTAATTGCACTTTTGGAGATTTGTTTTATACTTTTTTTTCAATTTTACATCGTACGTAGACTCGTTTATTTTGGCTTGGACGTGCATTTTTATGCAGATTCGTTTTATACAGTGTAATGCTGTCTGGAGGTAAATACTCCATACATAAATACTAAAGGTCACGTGAACCGCGATATTGGTTCTACCTTAAATACGTTGTTTTATAAATGCGTTCCCGCACCCCATTCGACTTCAAACACAACACAGTCTCGACCTGATAACAAAAAAAAAACGAAATCACGGAAACGAGAAAACATGGACGATACTGCCCTTACGGCCAGTTTTTTTTTTCGAATTTACTACCGTAAAAAGAAGATTAACAGCGTCACACAGCTTAGTGTCTTGAGTCAATAATATAAATTCAACATTTATTTTATAGCAAAGTGGTTTGGTGGTAAAATTTACCATGAAATTGAGTCACTGTCTGCTCCTTCATGGTAAATTTATGCGGCTTGACAAAGATAATTTTCTCTTAGAAATTATCTTTATTATTATTTCCACACGAAATTTCTCACCTCGTGAGTCTTGAGAGCCTCCAGGAAAGCTTCGTAGGGAATCAAAGGATCGGTTAGGACAGTTTTTGCTCCTAAAAACATGCAAAACATGGCTATTGAAAAACCCCCAACGTGGGTGAAAGGATTCCAGCAAAGGAAAACATCCTCCTCAGTGCAAGTTCCAGCAGACCTGAAATCCAGAAAAAGCAGTGTATATAAACTCAAGAATGATAAATACTGCCGCCTAAAAGATCAAGGAAAGGTTTATTGCCTGCTGGAATTTATATTTAAACTCTTTGAATAAAGTAATATATTGTTAATGTAATTGCAATATAAAGTTATATATTTGTATAAAGTAATATATAGGAATCCGGTAGCCAGCAGAGAGGACAAGAAAGGATAGGACAAAGCAAGATGATAGAGCACGCAAACAAATTACGCCCGAAGGGCCAGCACGTGGAATCTGGCTGAATGGTGGTCTGCACCAATTCCCCGTCGTGTTCTTCAGCTTCTTTACAATAAAATATTTTCTTTAGAATAAATATGCTCACAAAACATGCACACATTAAATATGCAAAAAAAAAGCGAAAAGAAACAACACACGAAAACACGGCACCCATGTTTTCTACAGCGGAGCTGTTAAAGGGCCCCTGAAAAAGAAAAAAAGTTTTTTCAAAACAGTCTGGTTGGGACACGCGTGTCAAAAAATAAATTTTACGCGAAAAAAAAAATTTTTTAGAGCAATATTGACTGCGTTAGACGCAATTTAGTCGGTAGTCACCTCCTTTCCACTTTTTCTCTCTCTCGGCATTTCGGGCGCGTGGAGGAGAGGTACTCTCCGCCTCTTCGTAGTGGATCGGCTTGGCTGCTTGGCTGGCTTGGCTGCGCCCCGTACGAGAGCCATTGCTACTTCCTGTGTCTGCCGGTCGCACGTCGTACCGCGTCGTACAGCCGATTCACACGACGGACCGAATCGCGATTTTCGTCCGCAGACCGTGTACCAAGTGACCGGCACGTCACCGATTCCTGCAATCCGCGCCTCGTCCGCGGACGCGCAGACTGATAAAGTCAAGCGCCTTTTTCACTCGCGGATTTTTGGCGGGAGATTGACTTGAAATGCGTTTAGTCTGGCAACGGTACATTGTTTTCTTGTTTTTGTTTCTGGGCGATGAAAACAAAAGTGGCGCATCGTTGTGTTTTGTGCGTTCGCTGGTTCATTTTGTCGGGCGTTTCTTCGTTCCACGTGTGAAAGGAACTGCAGAAACTTTGTCTGGCTGACGCGACGCAGGTTCCTGTACTCCTCCGGGTCCGCGTCAAGAAGCTTCCGTCAAAACTCGTCTAGCACGCCGCGATGATTCTTGCACGTCCAATCAGGATTTCACCGAGCAAGACCTCTCTTGTGGCTGTGGTGAACTTGAGTGTTGTGCACGAGCGCGGAGTGCGTGAAGGCATCTCCAAACGCCCCTTCGCGAGCCCAGAACTTCGTCGCTTCTACGCGGAACCCTTCTCGAGCAGGACCATGCCTGTGTCACTCTCATGCTTTGGGTTAGTAAAGCTAGTGGCGCTTCGCGCGAAGCCTATCACGGTGTTTTGTCTCGATCTGTACGTAACAGCGGCGTACGATTCATTATCGCGGTAGCGAACGTCGATTTCTCTCTTGGACAACGGTGCCACGGTGCGATGTTGGAGTTTCGCGGCACTGTGGGGTGGCGACCAGGTTCGGTCCGTCCTCGCTGTCGTCTGCTCGTCGTCTCCCTCGTGTGGATGCGCTTGGGAGACAGACGAACCACAGACATGTCGTCACCGTCCGCGGATCAGTCCGTCATGTGAATCGGCCATGACTAACTAACACAAGCAACAAGCCCTCTTCAGTAGGTCTTCACATATAAACGCGATAAAACTATAAAACCACCCGAGGACGCGAGACGCGTTGCAAGACGGCGACCATGACAGAAAAACAAAATGGCGAAGCTTTTGTTTGTTGGGTTTGTTGTTTTATCCGAACGGAAGTAACGATTTTGTAAAACGTTTGTAAACAATTACGACGTTCATTCGGTGGATTGTTTCTTAAACCTAAAAATATGTAATTCAAAAGGCGATTTCAAGAGATCACGAAGATTTTATAACCAACATCAAAGCTGTCACTCATTCTATTGGCCAATGAGAAGCTGATTTGAATGACCATCGTTACCAATGAGAAGCCGAGCTGAATGACCTGGAATTTCCGCGCAAAATTTCAAATAAATCTCTCGCCGTCAATATTGCTCTAAAAATTTTTTTTTAGCGTAAAATTCATTTTTTGACACGCGTGTCCCAACCAGACTGTTTTAAAAAAAAACTTTTTTTTTCTCTTCAGGGGCCTTTGAGTGTAGGTTCCCCAGATCGTGTCCGTGTATGTCGACACAAGCCTACCTGGGCAGCTGCCGCGGTCTATAAGCGACGGCGGCAAGCACACAACCGTTATGGTTTCCGCCGTCGCTCGCAGATAGTGCGGCCGCCTCTCCAGCTATATTAGAAGAATGGATAGTTGGGCGCGTTGGTGGGAATTCAGCGTAGGAAACAGCGCAGAAAAACAGACGCCGCCGACGACCAGGAGCACACCGTGCCATGAGTACAGCTCCGCTGGATCTGCCTTCTTCACGAGAGTGGAGAGGCTGCACTTCTTTTTTCTCATACTTTGACTTTTAGATGTGATGTGCTTAATAAGACTTGAGTGCCTCTGTGCAATGTCATTGATTTCGTGAGATAATACTTAGAAAACCCCTAAAAAATAGTTTCTTCAAGGGCAACTCCGCTCAATTCCGAAAAATTTAGGCTTACATGTGATTCCATTTCACAAAGTACTACTCAACAGCTCTACGTCTTCGGATTCGCGAAATGTTGAATATTATTTGTGTAATCTTAATTTAAACATCAGCTGATACCGAAACCGAAACTTCGGTTGCGTCAGGCAACATTGGTCTCGTGTCCTCAGAGTCATGGCCACGTCACGTCGAACCACGTGGTCTTGTGACGTTCGTAGGGGCGAGGTACAGGACACGCGACGCGGGAAGGTCGCTTCGCATGGCGTGGACGGTGATGGCCCGGGGAGAGGGGGAAGGGGAGAACACGAAAGAGGAGAGGGGGAGCGGAGAAACCGGACATGCGATAACCGCGCAGGGCAGCGCAAACTAGCGCATCCGCGTTACGCTGATCACGTGGACGCCGTAGAGCCAACACCGGGAGGAGAAACTCATGACGTCATCGTTCAATTTCGCTCTGAGAAGTAAAAACAAACAAAACGTGAGAATGACGTAGTCATGCCTTTGGCGTAGTGGTTCAACGTTGGCCGCTCCAACCCCGTCGCATTGACTGCGCTGACGATTGCGCCTCACGTCGCACGCTAGAGTTGGCAGATTTCGGCGACTTGGCGCTTTTGAAAGTTTGCTGGCCATTTTATTAAATATATAGACGGAATTAGATCGTAATATTTGACATGGGGTCTTCCTATATGATACTGAAGAGGGCTGCATAGTTTTCTAAATATCAAAAATGAAGCGGAGTTGCCCTTTAACAGTCTGGTTGGGACACGCGTGTCAAAAAAATAATTTTACGCAAAAAGAAAACAACAAAATTGGCGTGCTGATCGACGGTGCGAAGAGACGCACGATTTAGTCGGCAGTCGCCTCCATCCCACTAGCTTTCTTTCTTGGCGTTTCGGGCGCGTGGAGGACGTGGCAGGATGGACTTCTGCCTATGGCACGACCGAGATGGTCATTCCGGACCGACCCGTGACGTCGTGGATTTCTTGCCGCAACAATTTCAAACGAATTTCTGGCCGTTAATACTTCACTGAAAATATTTTTCGCGTAATATTTATTTTCTGACACGCGTGTCCCAACAAGACTGTTAAAAAAAAGGGTTTTTTTCTTTTTGGGTTTTTTTGTACAGATGTGCCACCCCACTGCTTCAAAGCGTTATGAAATGGTTCAAAGCAAGATGAAATTTGGTTGCTTTAATTCACTTTTTATATCAGACAAGTGATTAGTATAAATACACCACTACGCCTGTGAAAAAAATAAGTTGGTGCTCGATCAGGCAGAAAGATATATTTTTTTAACTTAAAGGGATTGTACGGTCAAATTTGTATTCAGAAAGCAATTTAAAATCATTGTTATTGCCTCCAGACGCATCGTACGTGCAAACTCTGAATTTTATATGCCCCTCTGTGTGAGTAATTGAATTTATACGGCTCCAATCGCATCCTAGTGTAAACGCGGCTTTCGTTGGCAACACTGAAGCTCTGATGTCTCAAAACACAAAGCGGGCACTTTCCGTCTCGTCGTTTGCCTGCGAGTGAACGCTTCAGCGTGCTTCGTTCTTGTTGTTGCGCTCGACTTGTTTCGAGGATGGGTGAGATTTTTGTTGCGCGGTTGGGTGCCACAATCACCGGGGAACACATGCGAGCCAAGACGTGACGTTCCACACGTTTTCGCGAGACGTGCAGTGGCGAGCAAAATGAATCGTCGCCGTGCGTAGGGACTGGGTTGCCGTCAAGATCGAGATCCCGCTTATGCAGCAATCATCTCACAGAAGGGAGCTACGAGCTGAGCTCTAAGCGGACAGAAGGCTCGTAAGCTGAGGTGTGATGCTGTGCCAACGATATTCAACTACGTCCACCCACTCCTCGCCCAAATCTGATCAATCGGTTTGATTATACAGCGAAACCGAAACCAATTCAGCTAGGCCATCTGGAAACGATGCCAAAAGTTCTTTTTAGCGCGCGTGCAGTCCGATTCTGTTTGACCCGCGTGTGAAAATAGAGTGTGACTACAATTCATCAAGTTCATCCAAGTCAAGTGACGACTTGCATATGAACGATTCGCCGTTTGCCTTCGACACATGGACAACGACTCCGAAATGAACGACCGCAGCCTCATTAATGATCCTGTGGATACGCCGATATATAGACCCAGATGCCGCTTCGTGGACCCAGACACCGTTTCAGAGGAACAATCTGCATCCTTGTCTTTACAATAAAAGCTTGGTCGGCTGGGCAAGTTAGTAATTGACATTCATATTAAAAATAGCGCGAAAAAGACGGTACAAAAAATACGAAGAAGCACACAGGACACCGTGCCTCTTCGTCTTTTTTGTCCCGTCTTTTTGCGCTATTTTTATTATCATACTCTTTACAAGCGATCCTTGTCAGATCAGTGGCCGTCGCAGTTATGTTTTTCGCGAAGCGGAATACGTTTGCTCGAAGCCTGGCTGTTTTCGAGTAATATCCTGCTAAAAGGCATGGTTTTTTGCACACGCTTCGGAACTGCATTAAAAGAAACGTATTTCAGTAGGGGACAGTCCAGGAGACTATCTGAGCAAATACAAGACATCCATCGACCAACGCCTGTTATCCCGACTATCCGACAACCTTTTGGGTTTTGTGACGTCACTGCTCAGCTACGGATGTCAGCCATTGATGCTGGCGAAATTCGGTGTGCAGTTTCGTACATGCAGCTCATGAATGGTTTAATTAATAAGGAAATTTAAAGATCAAAATAAAAATGACGTTTGTCTATATGAAGGCTCCCTCTAGCAAACGAGCGCATAAACTTAAGTTCTTCCGGTTTCGACCGGACAATCCCTTTAAGGCTGCTTTAAGGCCTGTTCACACAGCGGGCGCTAAGTTAGCGCTACGTGAGCGCTTCAAGGAGCGCTCGCGTGTGGCGCTTCAGAACGTGACTTCGTTCTAATATAGCGCGTGATTAGCGCTTCAGTAGCGCCTTGTTAGCGCTCCAGTAGCGCCTTGTTAGCGCTTCTGTAGCGCTTCTTGTACCCGCGGTGCTGCGAGGTAAGCGCGTGCACTGCGGTTCCGGTTCCCTGGGGTTGGGAGTGCATCAACAGCACCATGGTGGACATGTTGAACGCTGAAATAGAAATGCGACAAATGCTCTTACATACGCGATTAGTGCATATGTGTGTGAACGGCTTAACGCCCAGAAGAGCCTCACAGATTATTACGAAATCTTTCGCCACCGAGATATCGAGGGGTACCCGGCGAGGCTTGTTCCTAGGCTGAGGGACTGAGGCACAGAGCTCTTTTGAAGGCGATTATTTTTAACTGCGTGTCTTTGAAACCAGGGTTACGCATATCGAAAAGAAAGCGATGAGGTCGTACCCAATCAATTAGTCGCTCATAGTCCATGCCTTTGGATCGCCTGCCCGACCCTTTGCTTTGAGAGCGGCTCCTTTTACTTCCTCTTCTTTCAATGCCAAAGGAAAAAATAACAACAAAGGAATCGCCGTGCGCACGCTGTTCCGCAGCAACAAGCACGCCACAAGGAGCGTGAGAGCGCTAACAAAGCGCTTCTGTGGCGCTAACAGAGCGCTTCTGTAGCGCTAACAGAGCTTCTGAAGCGCTAACGAGCGCTACTGAAGCGCTAACAGGCCTTTACGTCCGCATATGGGAAGCTACACCAGGCCTTTCCTTCGAGCGCTCACGTATGCTACATTAGCGCTCCGCTGTATGTGTGAACCGGCCTTTAAGCAAAAGATATAATGTACTCCTGCGTCTTTCTTACTAGACTTGAAAAACTGCATATTCTGAATGCGCCGGCTTCCGTGCATAAATACGGAAACAAACAAAAAGGCTGCCGGTAGAACATAACACACTCTGTGTCTTATAAAAACTGGTTAGTTTTCAACACTTTGATCAGCGCGCATACCTGAACGTGTGAAACGCGGCACAGTACCCCTTGTGCGATATTTCCACGCCCTTCGGGAGACCCGTTGATCCTGACGTATAGAGGATTGCCACAACCTCTTCTCCGTTGTCAGTAGGTACGTGGGGCGTGAATGAGGCATCTGAAAGTTCTTGAAACTGGAGAACATTGATGAACCCGGGCACGCTTCCCACGCAAAACAATGCCTGCGAATCAAAGGAAAAAAAAGTTATCTATTAGTCGTTGTGCTTGTTGCATGGTGAAACAAAATAATAGATGCATTTGGCCGATTGCAATAGAGATGTAAAGCGTTTCAAATAGCGATAGTTTCGCGCTCTTGAAAAAAAAAATGTTAAAAGTTTTTTTTTTTTTTTTAAGTTTACGAAAAAAAAAGATGCGTACAAAAGTTTTCTTTCTAAATTAATTTATGACTGTAACTGGTAGCGTGTCGAATAAAACTGCTAAGAATTATTAAAGTCCGGGCACTAGCATTTATACGTCATCACAATACTGAGGTGATGTGCAGAGAAAGGGTCACGGGCGCTGCGTCATGAGCAGAAGGGCTTCGTGTACATCCAATTCGTCGGGGGGCGCTCGGCTTTGGGACAAGGCGCAATTTGTGAGTTTACACCATTCGGGTAGGATGACGTTACGAGGAGGTAGAAGAGGCTGTTCGTATGCTTCAATTTAGGTGGTATTGGTCCCGTGCAGCAGTTGCTGTCTACTCCTTGATGGGATCTCTAGCTGGAGCACAGTTAGCAAAGTTTATCCCTCTATCATAGGAAACAGCATACATTAACACCAGTTACCTGGCCGGCAATTTCAAGTAACCAAAAATAAACTAAATTTTATTTACCTGGTGGGAATACAGCGGCAAAATTTATGTTTTCTTTTTTTGCAACGGAAGAAGCACCCTACATCTAATATTTTACTCTAAGGAATAGGATGTTTAAAAAGATGGGCCGAAATCACTACTGCCGCTGAGCTAATTGTCAAACAAATGCGTCAGCATTTCGCGCAGTGCTTATATGTAACACAGCATGGTGAATGCAACCTCTGAGCACATTTCTGCGGGGTGAACAACCCCTCTTCTCCTTCTTCTCCCTGCTCGCGATGTGCGTAAATTGGGAACGCGACAAAACAGCAGAAGATAAAACAGCACGCGTCAAAACAGCCCAGCGTCAAAATAGCACGGGACAAACCAGCACAGCGTCAAAACAGCACGGCGACAAAAGAGCACGAATGTAGAAACTTCAAGCGGGCTCTTCACCTCTCTCTGCGCGAATAATTTCGAACCTCCTTGACCCTTTCATTTTTTCAAGAAATTTATCGCCTATTTCAGTGCTTACCGAACTCAACATCTTCGCGTCGATGTTGGCCGCGTTGTCTGGTCTTTTTTGTAGAACCAGCGAAACGAGAAAAAAGTTTCTGGGACAAAGAAATTCATAAGTTCAAGTTATGAACTGTCTGGTTTGCGGCGGTGCGGTGCGGTGCGAAATTCACGTGGTACTACTCGTAATTTCGCAATTACCATCTAAGCGTAAAACGCCCCCCCCCCCCCCAACCCCCTCCCCCCCCCCAAAAAAAAAAAGAAAAAAGAGCGGGAGATACGTTGATTACAGATGCATTGATAGAACCGGTAAGATAACGTGACTTCAATAGAGAGCTTTCGTAGACCGCGTTTCACCCTCCGCTAAGCCCTCCCCAACGAAAACGCTGCTACTGCGCCTTCGCGCCGATGGCTTTGACTGTGGAGTTCTGGGTATCGTAGCGAGTTGCGGAGAAGTTGCGGGACAGCGGAAACAATCTACGCAAACTCCCTAATGTCGAGCGTATTCAAGGTTTGCCATGGGCACCGATTCTGCGGGGTTCGTTCGCCGTAAACAAAATGTCCCAGAAACACGCGGCTGCAGCTTGCCGGCGAGAAGTTGTTTTGAGTTAAATTCACAAATTATTGCCGACGAAGGCCTCGATCGAGTGGAAACCGGTGAAGCAGAAACATGCCACAGCCTCAATGCTGTTGCCGTACAGAATGGGCTGAGCACACCGTTGCCGCACACGCTTTCTGTTTTTTTCTTTTAACAACTAACGAATGCACATTGCCGTGCGATTGATTCATTCATTGCAGACATCACCAGCAAACTTACGCGTCAAAATTAACAGAATTGCTCGAGAAATAGCCAGAATACGCACCAGCGGGAGCTTTGGTACTGCTCAGGGAGCCTTCATGTGCGCATCGAGTATACTCCCCACTCCGAACTTGCTCCTAAGAGAACGAATTTGACAAATAGGCCGTCGACGAGTTGGCTTTCAACGATTTGGTCTAGTCCCTCCATTCCTTTGCAGCGCCTACATTTAGACATGCATTTTTTTTTAACTCTATACACTATGGTTCAGCGTTATACGTCCTCCAAAACACTGAAAAATGTCAGTATTTTGGAGGGCGTTTGGAGGGGTGGGTGTGTGTCGGAGGAGGAGGAGGGGACTTGGATTTAGGATTCGGACGGCGCGTGTATCACTAAGTAGCTCGTTACGCCCCCCCCCCTCTCCTCCGGGCCTGCGTTCACACCGCTTTGCGACGACAGTATCGGCTGCTAATTACAAAACTATTAACCCACTGGACCCCCCCCCCCCCCCCCTGTACACGCCACTTCGCGGCGTCCAGCCGGCAACCCGAGCCCCGCTGTCCCCATGCAACTCCGGAAAGGGAGTCCCATACTGTTTTGTTCAACGAAGTTTCGTCGACAACATTCGTACTTTTTCAGAGTTATTCGCAAAAAAAAAAAATGTCGTAAATATCGCCAAATGCCTCGCCAAAACAAAATGTTCGAGAAAAAAAAAGTAAGCCCACACTGGGGATCAAACCCGCGTCCGCTGCGTATGAGCCAGACGCGTAAGCACCAAACTACGCTACCTTTTTTTTTCACAAAAACAAGTTTATTTACATATTGCAGTTACACGTAACATGCGTGGACACTTTCACATGTTTAGTCATTCTGTTATGAGGACAAAGAAACACAAAGAGTCAGTCCGGTTTACAGCACACAAGATTGCACAAAGATTCAGTGCCTGTTAACAGCCTACAGTTAGAAAAACGTTTTTGCTCGCGCCCTCACGAATCCCGTTGCCTTGCCGCAATCAACCCCTAGCGGGCTAGAAAACGTGGGAGCCCCAGTTAGGCCCGCTCCTGCCGGGCGCACTGGTCCCTGAGTTGTTTTGCCTCCAGCCTATTTTTTATGTGCTGCCATTTCCCTCCTTCGTGGCATTCCTCTCCCGCGGCAACCGAGAGGAGCCACCTCAGCCTTGACGTGAAGTACTCCCATGTCGGCCTGGCGTCGGTGTGACATTCCACCATGGCAGTGCGCGCCAACCAAATGGCCTGCAGACCCAGCAGGACAATTGCCGGGGCTACGTCCGGATTGTCGGCACCTCCGAGGTGCAAATACTTACAGGTTAGCCACTCGATTTCAAAATCCTGCCCAAATGCCACCCTGAGTTCGTCCCAGAATAAGTACGCGTTTGAGCACTCTACGAAGACGTGTTGTATCGTCTCACTCGTGCCACACATGTCGCAGTTCGTAGACCAGGGAACGAAAAAACCCCTCGCGTCCAACCACACCCTCACAGGCAGCACCTCAAGGTGGAGTCGGACGAAGAAGTCCTTAGTGGATGCCGGGACAGGGAACCTGCACACCCGCTTAAAGAGCCCGGCAGCCCAAAGGGGGACCGGCTTTATTCTGTGCAGGGGCACTGGGAGCACGATGGCGAGTGTGTCCCAGTACAGCGTCATGCGGCTGGCAGCAAGGAGGTACTACCATGAGAAGTGGACAAGGAAGAACTGAACTGAGGCGGCGATTTCTGCGTAGAACCGCAGACCTGCTCCCCTAATGGTGCGACCTGTGGTACTGACCATCCATCTGCCGAGGTACGGGTAGCCGACGTGATGTAGGGCACTTAGAAAGAGGGGTCCCGCCTGTCTCTAAAGAGAAGGAAACGCTGCACGTGGAGCTTCAGCACCACTTTCACAAGGCCCAGACCTCCGGCCGCCAAACTGAGGAAGAGGTTGCTGCGCCGCGTCCTCTCCATCGTCGACCTCCAGATGAAGCTCGTCCAGCTTCGGTGAATCCGATTGGCAGTTGACTCGGGGCAAACGTCAGCTTGTGCCCAGTAGAGTATTGCTGGATATGAAGTAGAGTTGCAGACGTACGCTCTATTAAGGAGCGATAACCGCCTGCCGAGCCACGGGGAGAGCTTCGCCTGAATGGCGTTGGTCTTCTGCCGCCAATTTTCCATCGTGCTACCGCTTCGGAAACTCGTTTTAACCGCTGCCTTTGTTGAAGGCGGCAGCCTCTATCTCCACGAGCCAGCCAATCTGGCTTGAGCGCCATTGCTAGGGGCTTC
>JAZHYW010018395.1:0-16889 GCA_037355805.1 Ixodes ricinus
AACCGTTTTGAACCGGTTACCGTTATATATATTTTTTCGGTTCGGTTCCGGTTGAGTTCCAAGATGGCGGCAACAGATTTCGGTTCAGTTCAGTTCCGGTTCGGCTAAAAATAACGGGTCTGTTTCGGTTTTCGGTTCGGTTCCGGTTCGACACCCTGGTTATGGTTGATGCGACACAGTCATGTGACGCTAATTTTTCGCGCTACATTTAGAGGGAAAACTGAATTGGTGTTGAGGTCACGTGACATCAATTTGCCCGCTAAATTTAGGGAGAAAATGTTTCTGCTAAATTGAAGGAAATTTCCCGCTAAATGGGAGGAAGCAGAAGAGGAGAGAGGAGAGGGAGGGGGAGATACCCTCTCCTCCAGACCCTCCGATCCTCCTCCTCAAGAGCTGCGCTCGAATTTCGCATTACGGAAAAATTGTAAACGTATTTCATTTTTCATCTCATGTTTATTCAATTTTTATATCGCAGGTGCGCTCGCAGCACAAATCTGGGTTGTGCTGATCCTCTACGCACATGTTAGGAACTCCTGAGCGGCAAGACTGGGAGTTTGGTCTGACAGCTCAAGGGACACCTTTGTTCAGTATTGAATTTATCATTATCATCTTTCGAGCAAAGTCAAGCTTTGCTGCATGCAATTCTTCTAGAAATAAATACTTGCTACCAAATTTACCCCGTCACTGCATTTCACCACTGCTATCAGTGCTCCTCGGGGACTTCAGACGAGAGCCTATTTGTGTGAAAACATCATGCTTGTTTCAAACCACTGGCTGATGTGAAGACTCGCTGACATCCAGCATTCCAATCGAACGGTGGATGTCCGCGAGTCTCTCCCAATCGATGCAAGCGGGGAAGGAACCATACAATCATATCGTATTAGGGGACATTCTACAGGGTGCCTTTGTATGCTTTCATAATGTGACGTGTTGGGCTAGTTGGTTTGAGGTGAACATCTGTTTCTTCCCAAGATGCTTTATAACTTTTGAGAAAGAGCCGTAAAAGCTACACCTACGCGGTTTGTGCACGTGAGCTATATGGCCAGGTGGGCATGGTATAAAGTGAGAATTGTAATCATGAGTCAGCTTTTTAAAGAGAAGTTCAAGACTTCTATTAGAAAACTAGATGGAGGCTGATTCTAGCATAGTTCTATCCCTTGAATCTGAATATCACGTTCGTTTTCTACAAAGTTATAACTAAACGTGAGAAACACAAAACACATCCGACCAGTAGAGACGTCGTAAGAGGATCTTCTAGCTGCCAAGCGTGTGTCGCCTGAGGGCCGCTTGTGAATCGCAAGCTTTTCTAGGTATATTCTCCCGCACTGGCACCAGTCGTGACGTCTTTTTTCCCCATTTAAAAATAGCGTGTGCGTGCATAGCTTTGATAAGCGCTGAAGATGCGCGAGCGAAGATTTTGAAAGCTCCTTTGTGACATCACTCTCCAGGAAATAGTGCCTTCAGCGGTACTTTGAAGATGATTCTATGCAGCCTCGATTCACCAAATTAAGAAATCATTTTCATATTTGAGGTTTTGGAGGTCAAATGAAGAAGATTTAAATGTGTTTCCTCCAACACAAAACCGCTTTAGCTTCGCTTTAAGTATAAGACGCTCCTTAAATTTTAATTATTAAAAATAGACCCATGGTTCCAATTAGAAACTTGCTAAGCATCATCGAAAAACACCAAATCAGCTCTTTTTGTGAAGATATAAGACAAAAGTATCATTTTACGGCATTCTAAAAAAATTTCTCAATTTCGACGTGTTTCCAAACTTCGGTTTCTTACCAGAGCGCATCTTCGCGCCTTCGATCCTGCTGCCCGGTGGCTGCAGTGAGAAGCCACCCTCTCGCCTCTCTCGTAGAATGAGGGGAAGTGGAGCGCACGTGTGTTTCGCGTTTAAACCCCTGGTAACAGGACCGTGGGCGCAGAGATGCGCTTCATAAGAAACTGAAACCTAGAAACAAATCCAAAGCGAAGCGTTTTAACAAAACGCGTAAAATGCTACCCTTGTGTTATATCTTTCTAGAAAGAGTTGATTTAGTGGTTTTCGATGACTCTCAGCATGTTTCTAATTGAAACCTTTCGTTCATTTTTACTAATTGAAAAGTTAATTAACAAATTGTATTTGATTATCCGACTGATCGTTACGATTAGGCCCCTATACTACGTACCCCTGGCCCTATAACTCACCTGCACAAACTGCAAAAGTGAAGCTCTTACTCCTCTTTTAAACAAATATGTAAAGCTAAAAAAATCACCCGCATAACAGAGAAAGGCGATACCAGCATGGTGAGACATATGGCTCCATCAAGCTGGTGTCGCATTTTCGCTGGTATAGGATGTCCCAAATTACGTTATTTTTGAATGGTCTGTCCGCCTCGGTGGTTCCGCCATAATCCAGTCCGTTGGTATAGGTTGTTTCATAATACGACACGCTTGTATGGTTCCGTCCTCCTGTATCGATCCGCTTAATTCAGTATGTTGGAGCCGACTTTTTCGCTGGTATAGGATGTCCTATATTACGGTTACGCTTGTATGAGGCCTCTTCATCATCTTTCCGTCATCAAGATTTTCTAACAGGGTTACTTTGCTTCAAAAGTAGTTCAACTATATATACAATTAGAATTACTACTACGGGAAAATTAAAATTACGTTTAGAAAGTAATGCGAGTACTTAGCAATTATATTCTGAGAGCGACCCAACTTGGGCCATATAACTTTAAAGGAGTTGTATAGAATGCAACACATTTGTTCATTTCTTGCCGCAATGTTTGAGGAGGCATAAGCATCGCTGCATAAATGTAACGTATTGTACTTTTCTTTTATGAATTTTGTTAAATTCACGATAGAACTTGACAGTTTGAGGCAGTAAAGTACTACGTTCTTATATTTTAATGAATAACAATAAATTAGTTTGGAAGCACGCCAGATCGCTAAAGAAACAATTGGGTTGAGAGGACCTTTGTTAGCCAGGCAAATAAAAATGCGACAATTAATCATATATGAATATGTTACAAGTATTAATATAAAACTAAAATTCATACGCGCTAATACGACTGCATTCACATACAAACATCGTGTTATTGTAAATTATATCTATATATGAGTCTGAAATTATAATGCCTCAGAAATACATAAGAACCGAATCGGGGCTCCCGAATCATTGGTGACAATATTCATAGGTGCGAGTAACCAAGCAGGAAATGAACTTGAAAATATTGACATAAACACATAAAATGCGACAGTACTGAAAAGAAGAACGTAAATAAACTGGAAAACAAAGAAAAAAAATAACTTTATGGACAATTAAGATTCTCAACCTCGGCTGAAAGCTCGAAGATAATTTTTTTCTTTCAATATTTTGGCATGTTTACGTTATTGTTTTCTGATCGCACCGCATACGGCGCTACACGGCGCCGTTGAGGTTGGCTCCAAAATGGATTGTCTCTCAGCACGCAGTGTAAGCAACAAAAAAAAGTACCGTGAAGCTATTTTTGTTGTGCGTGCGTGTGCGTGCGTATCTATGTGTGCGAGTGTGTCACCGAGTGCTAGGCCGCTTGTACAAGCGCTGAGGCTTTCAGAGAGGTTCCGTCGGCGCCGCAATGTCCTGCAAAAGTAATTGTAATTGTGCCTTAAATTGTGTAATTACTGACGCTAGAAAGACATTTAATTAGAATTACAATTCCTTTTAGCCGAAAGTAATTAATAACAATTACCAATTACCAAAAAGTAATTAAATTACAGTAATTCAATTCATGTAATTGAATTAATTCCCAAGCATGGAAGTATAGCCCCGCTCTGTCGACATCCCGCCAAGCAGGAATCCTTCGGTCAACAAAGATCTTACGGGACCGAAGGCTTGAGGGGAGAGAATTTACGGCACCAATAATTGTGTCCTACATCTCCTGTGCATGTGCCTCCTTCTATATTTGTCTCGAACAACGAGTCAGCCGATGACGTAGGAGAAAAGTAAGATGCCTTCGACCAGCAATATTCAGCGATTAGACCAGAATCAATAAAACGAACATTTGTCTCTTCCTCTGGTAGAGACAATTGTTTAAATGGAAGAAAGTTAGATATGGTTAAATTTTCGCTTAAGAATTATAATTTTTAGAATAGCCGCAACATTGAATGTTTCATGTTTTTTGTTGTTGTTTGTTTTCAAGCCACTCGGAGTATTAATTGAGCAAGAAATAATTCAAACGACCACACAAAGTTTGCTGCCATTGAGAGCGGTAGCCGTTGCTTTGTTGAAATAATGAGCTTCAAAGAATTTGCTTTTAGCAGACAGGTTCGGAAGTTTGCCCTTTTGCAGATATAACTCGCATGTCGCGCAGACTTTGGAAATGACAGACTTGTGCTTATCTCAAGTACTCTATTCAAGATACTGCATTTCAAACACTTTTGTAGTATTTGGTATCTTGCAAATACATTAAGTCTAAAGTATTTGCTGCTCTATCTTAATTACATTCATCACAAAATTGTTTTCAGTATCTCAAATACATTTTGCAACCCTGGGAAAACATGTTGCCGGAACCATCTACAGAACTAGGGTATCATCAGACTTCAGGCAAAAGCTGAACCTACTGCAAATTTGTAGCCAAGCGACCGAATACAGAACACGAAACAAGGCATGAGCAAAATGCAGTCTCCAAATGCAAACAAAAGACTAAATGAATAGCCCCTTGCAAATACGCCAGCCTCTCTTGTGTCCTCTTGTCCACTTTTTTTTCAAGTTGTCTTTGAATGGCACGTCAGTCTTGGAGGTAGCAAAGTACTGGTGACGTCATCCGGATTTTACACTCAGACCTCACCTTTTGTCTGAAGCTAAAGTGGTTCCGTCACCGGATGATTGTGACGCCAAAGCTCGGTTCGATCACAATGAACCATTTTCGAAAATCGCCGGATCAGGGGGCTCGAGTATGAAAATGCGCGAATACAGTTTTCATGCGAACACAGGCACCCCTCGGCCAAAGAAGCTAGATCATGCTGGTTACATTGAGCAGCAGTGACCTAGATTGGCTTTCCCCAAATCTTTTTGTGTGTCTATTGTGGCTTAAAGGGACAATGAAACGACTTTGAAAGCGAATTTCATCCACCGCACGTCGTAAAATGTGTGGAAAGAAAACCAAAACGCAAAAATAGAGCGCAGAAAACAAATTTCGTTATTGAACTTTTAAAAGAAAAGCGTACTCTAGTATACTATTTTTCCTTCGAAAGCTCTCTGCCTTTTCACTGCGATGCATCCGCGGTGCCATGGCACGTCAGCCAAATCCACGTCGTCTATTGGGTAAGAGCCTACCTCACCAGCACCGCGATCATAAACAATAAATAGCCGGCGAATGTTTCTTAAACGTATTTGTTAAATAATATTCTGATCCACATTTTATTGAATAATTAGCGATGTGACGAAAATTGCCGAATTTTATAATGCTCGGAGCTATGCGCCATCTATCGTGTGGCAAACGAAGCAAGAGAAGAGATAAGACTGCGCCTGCGCTGTTTTCTGCTCTAACTGAAAAACATTGCGTCGGTGGTGACCGTTGACGTGGTCGGCGTGGTGGAAGCTCATCGTTCCGCGTAGAGCGCTATCCTTGACTGAATTCTCGTCGCGTGTCACGATGATAACCCAGCACGTCTTAGAAAGGAAGATCCATCTACTCGTGTGGCAATGTTGTGGCGGCACCCTCAAGACAGCAGAAACGCTCGTGCCGTCGTCTTTGTTTACTTCGACTACAGTGGTGCTTTCTTAGCATTTGTCTCCTTAAACATCGCTCGGATTTCTTTTTTGGCGCATTCCATGCGTGTGACTGAACTTCAAGATATTACTGGTGCGTACTGTATTTAAAGGCGTGTATGAAGGATGCGAATTTTGACGCGTTTTCATCACCCGAGAAAAGTGATTAGTGTTAGCATTTCTTTAACGATCGCAACGTCTATGCGATCACGAAAAAGATGTGATGTGTTGTTTTGTCCGTCCTTCATGTTTGATTCTTTCTAGATTTTAGCTTTAACACCAACGCGCTCAACAAAAGTATATCATATTTCGTCGTTGCTATATCTCTGCTAAGATTACATTGTCTTTTGCAATCATAGAAATTGCGTGTGGCGAAATTTGTACTATCAGTAAAGACGTGCTTTAAAGTTCTAATCGTCCACAGACGGCGTACTGTATTTTTTTTTCTTTTTTATCCACTCTGCCCTGCGAGCATACCCTAACAAAATAAAATTTGATAAAGCTTGAGCCCATACAAAACTCCGTTCATTTTTTGCTACGCCAGTGAATGACAGCGCGTCCACTTCTTTTTAGAGGTACCGCGGAAACGGCTGACGGCGTTGGAGAAGCGGCTGCCGTGCTCACGACCAACTGCACATCGTACCAGCGTAAGGAGCCAGTCCCATGCTGTCGCTGTAGCGAAACATATCTAATTTAATTACGCTCAGTTGCAATGTGTCTATGGCGAGTCGGTAGCACTGGCGCTTGTCGGTAGCATCGGCGCCATTAGCGCAGTAAAACTCTGTGGTAAAACCTACCGGACACCGCCAGGTCGCCGCTAACGCTCTCATTCGCCTACTGCCCGGTGCCATTGTACGTGACGGTCATCAAAATTACGGCGCGGCTTGTTTTGCGATGAGTTGGAGAGAAAGAAAAACTCGATATTTCAATAATTTTTCGTGTAGAAGTTAATAAACCGAAACGAAAACAGATGCCTGTTCAGCGTTCAGTGAACATTGAAAGTTTATATGTAAAAGTTATTTGGCAAAAGTAAAAACGCCATTTTATGGTCTTTTTAACATTTGCTCCAAAGCTCGTTCAAAAGCGTTTCTTTCATCTGCTTCCGAATGTGCGCATTGTTTTATCCTCAAAATCTTCGAAACCAGTTTTCCTCCAGACGGACTCATATATAAGCTAGTGGATTCAAATTCTGGAATCTTTACCATCTTGACCTCAATGCGGCAAGATGGTTTGGCCTGGTGCCGGAGGGACAGTGGAGGCTGCATTTTTGGAAACTCTCCTGTGTTTCCCTCTTAACCTTCCTGTCTTTTTTGTTTTTTTTTGCGTTTAAAACTACACGTGCTTTTTCTCGCTTTGGACTACGGGGACAAAGTAGTCGCTCTTGGTTGTGAATCAGAGACAGAAGCTGCTGTCCTCCAATTCGATGTTTCTCCTGAGCGTGCACGTGTGTCGTCCACTCGCGTACCCATCAACAAGTCTGGGTGCCTGATCAACTTCTAGTTCGGCTGTTATGGATATCCAATGCCGAACAACATGCCAAGTACCCCAAATCGCGGCAGTATATATTACGAACTTATTGCTGAATGCGTCATGGGACTAATCTGCCGTCAAACCGAAGCGCGGCAAGTGCCATGTCTACAATACAAGAGTCGCGTTTGTCCCTAAAATAATTCGGCAAGCACTATGTTGCATACTTCAAATTATTTCAGAGTAAACTTTAATTGCAGCACCTAAGGCGCTTCTTGAAGGTCATAAATATCGAAAAAAATGTGCTTTTAGAAACGTTACAAAAAGCACTCCATTCTGACGTTTTATTCTTAAATTACCAGCTTGCAAAACTTACCAACTATCTTCGAGTGTAATTTAACTACTTTTTAAAGTATTTGAACTCTACTCAAGATAGTTCGTACTAAAAGTAATTTGAACACTACTCTAATACATTTTCCAATGGGTTTTTAATATATTACCTTAAATACTTTTGGTGAGTAGTTGGCACAACACTGGGAAATACACACGAATTTGACAGAAAATACTTGAGTAAAAACGGAAACGTGCTAGAATTATGCGAGCGTCAGTGCTTTTAAAAATCACAACCGGTCGCACACGTCGCACCAGTACCCGAAGGGCAATACTTTCTGAAATTTGGTGGTCACCTCTGTGAAGGGAACGATGTACGTCGTGCAGGTACCACCGTCTCTGCCGCTTTGCGTCCGCCGCTTGCAAACATAGATCGTCGTCTGCGACCGGCCGTTGTAGTATTATCTTGCCTCTCCCTCGCCAACATGGGGATTTTGACGCTTTTTTCGCATTCGCGCTGCCTCTCGTGCAAGATATAAGGGGTCATGTGTCTTTTGTCGTTCTCGGGCTGCTACGGACCTCCATTTACTGTGTTCAGCGCGACTCTCTTACCATTCCCGCCTCTCGGACAGAAACCGATTCATCCGGGGTTTGTCCATGTGTGTGCGGCACTGAACTCGCGGTTTCCGGGGTTGCTCCTTCTTTCTAAAAAATGTTACGCAGACGAGCTTTTTTGCAGACGCGTGGAAAACATTCGAGAACCCCGCCCGGCTGAGGCGAGAGGGCGTTTCGTCAGAGTTCACGTGATCGTTCGAGGAACGACGGTGAAAGAAGAGAGAATACTCTCTCATCGCGATCACATGGGTTTTTGGCGTTCGAACATCAACAGATTAGGCCGGGAAAGGGCACGAAGAGCAAACCGCTGTAATGCGGCGCCTGCATATAAGGCGACGAACCCAGGAAACACCAATGGAGCGGTTACGCAAACACGCAGAACAAACCGTGCCAATATATACAAACAATCGAAGATTGCATTATCTGTGTAAAACTTTGACAGATCATATTGGACCCTCCAGAACATTGTGGTACACTATAAACGCGCATTGTGCCAACCAGATTAGGAATTCAATGAGCGTATACACGGCCGACACGGTGCTGGAAAAGGCTTGATCCACATCTAGTTGCACGGGAAGTGCGGATTGCTTTCCGCCAAATATTTTTTTTACTAATCTGGAGCATTGCAACTGCGCATTATCAATTAGTGTGCCTCAATATAGCGGGAACTTCCGCGTGGAGGCCACACTGACCTGCCGCGATAATTATTCTGAGTACCTATCTGTGCGTGCGTGCGCTTGTGTGTTTGTGTGCGTGCGTCAATATGACTAGATTGTGAAACTCGACGATGAATAAATGAATCTTACAAGATGGGACACGCGTTTTATTCGCGCCTGGTAATGCGGGAACGCAAAGTTATTAACCGGGTGTGTACGAATGGTCGGAATGTTCAGGCTGGCAAATCATAGCTACTTGATTGCTTTGATGAGTTGTTTAGAAAGAATTATGTTTTGCTGTTGTTTGCATTAAAGATAGTATTATTTGCGTCTGATATGAAGTGCGCGGATTACACGAGGACATGCATGCGCTACTCGTATAATATATAAAATATTAAAATTAGTTATCGCCAATGGCAACCGTCTGAACTACTCGGCGAAAAAAATATTGTTTTTCGGTGGCGCTTTCAGACAAGCCTTGGAGCGCCAGCCCCGAGTGGTGTCAAAAAAGTAAAAAAAAAAAAGAAAAAAAGCATCTACTAAAAAGTACATATAAAATGAAACACATTCGCTGAAAGCAATCGGTGGACTAATCATGAAATCGGAACATTCTATACCAGCTTTACAGAGAACGCGTGGTTAATCATGGTCACTCCGAAAAATAAAAGAGCTCAGACAGATAAAGAGCTCGTTTTTGAGCCAACAGCAGATACTTTCCTATACCGTAATCCCGGGTGAGTAGCTGTTCACTACTGGACTTGCGAGGGTGTTGCATGTTGAGCACTTTTATTTTAATTTTTGTGCGAAACCTTTGTTTTTGCATCTATCCGTTCATTAATCACACTAGCTATGTTGGTCAGCATCATATTAATAAATAAATGCTCATCTACAGGTGCAAGTTCCAGAAGTAGTATGCGTAGAAAGTATGCATAATCAAGTGTAGATTTGATGCTCGATTTCGACTTGATTATTTTAGAGTCGGGTTCTTTGTATACTCTTTGGCCCACGTCTGAAGCTTCAATCTAAAAAAAAAAAAGATTGTGTCAATGAATTAGCGGCAGCATTTGGTCCTCTGAACTCCCATTTGCTCCCTGAAGAGACCACCTGGTACTAGCTAGGTACCGTGCGCAAGTGCTGAGGACTAACTGCATTGGACCAGGACTAACCGAGAGGCGTGCGAGAGCAAGAGAAGCAATTAGTCCTCCTAAGGCAGGTGCATCTGTATGTTTTAGTACCGCAAATGCACGGACAAAATGGCACCGTCTGCTGCATCGCTGTTGGCCAGCGTTAGCGGCGCACTTACTGTTTTGGAACGCAGTGTGTAGGTATCTACAGACAACCGTAGCATCAACTGTTGATAGGTGGGTCATGTTTAAGGGTTGCAGCTGACTTTTTAACGAATCGCAGCCTCGGTTCCAGCACGTTGTCGATGCCAGCGCTGCCGCGAGCGCAGCCAACGTTGATGTTGTGGCCATGCGGCTTTTGACCGCTGTCCTGACGTCCTTCTCGTTTTCATTCTTCGGAAGCGCTTATATTTTCGTTTTGGTTTTAACTGAGAAGAAAATAGCCACGTAGGACATGCTAAAACATTTCCAAAGAATATATTTTTTTTTTATTCTTTAAAATATATGTTTATTTTTCTTTTGCAAGAGACGCTTTGCTACAAGTGGATTGGAGCGTTGGGGCCAGTCGGAGTTTGCGAGACGCTTCTTTCAGTGATCTTAACCTGCCATGTTAGCCGAGTGTCGTGTGCTGTTATCGTGTTCCCGTGTTGGTATCCATAGTTAACGTTCGTGCGCATGACTGGATGGGTAAGGGTGAGTGGACGTGATAGCCCAGGATAGGCCGAACGAGCCGGTGACGAGCGTCCGCTCGTCAACGGATCCGCCGCTCGACGGCGAACGTTCAGCCGGTTTAGTGGCATGGGTTTCGCTGTCCAAGAAGTTTTGCTGCTTCGCTCTTACTTGACACTGAGAATGTTTTCTTCACTGTGTGTGTGTGTGTGTGTGTGTGCTCGGTGGTTGGATGATTCTCATGTAGCTGTTTTCGTCGTGACGGTGGCCATAAAAGCGTATGGTACCGAACAGGAAGCGGAAATACGGTGTAGAAACGATCCGTTTTTCACAGAGACGCCCACGCGCAAAGTAAGGCAGTCTATGTGGGGAGGAGAGAACATGGCTGCTGAGAATCTGTGGGGACCCTGTTTTATATACTGTCGCAAATAATTTAGGTGTGTGCCGTTTCTTCTTAATAAAGATGCATTCCTTGGAATGTTTAGCAACGCTATTGGAGAACAATATTGTAGCTAAAGCAGCACCATATCTGTAACACTGTTTACGAAGGAGGGGTTACTGACCAACCGACTTCTTTCAATTGATCAGTATAAAAGACTCATGGGTATTCATTGGTGGCAGCAATGGGGTTAGCGTGTCGTCGCGTGTATGTTGTGAGTCAGTGGGTATTTTGTGTTCAAATTCCTTGTATGTGTTAAATCTATAATACGTGTGCAGATGTGAAATAAACGTAGTAGAAATGTAAATGCAAAAGTATCGAAAGAGATTATCCCACCGATAAGTTTTGCCAATTTTGAATTTGACGTTGACCAGCACCACCTGGTCTTGTGAGAGTTAGTGCCAGTTACTCGCTAAGGGTAGTAAAATATACTAGGTGGATTAGTAACCGTTACTACTTTTTGACCTTGTAACCGTTACAACTTTTTTGACCTTGTAACCGTTACAAGCCTGACCGTTACTACCTATGGTTACTAGGTACCCAGTTACATATGTGACTAGCGGTTTCTAGCATTTACCTGGAAAAATACTACTAGCTTTTTTAAGAGTGGAGGGGTCTAAATGTAAGGGCGTGACGTTTAGTCCCAGTGGCCTAAATGTAAGGACGCAAAGGTTAGTCCTGGGGGTTCAACTTTAAGGGACTAACGGGAGAGGCGCAAAAGTTGCTCACCTCCCTGTTAGTCCCCCAGGAGACTAATGATGGTGGCAGCGCATTTCGTCCCCAGAGAGACTGAATACGGCTCCCTTTTTGCTTAGAGTGTTGAATGACGCCAAGCTAACTTCAGATTCGGAATATTTGTGTTCCTTCCTTTTACCTCTTGTGAACCACATTTTACCAACACAAACGTGAAGTTTGTTATCTATAATTAGAGTAAATGCAAGGTGCTTGAAAATATAAAAAGAGGCTTCTGGAACTCGCCGTATCGACTTAATGGGACGTACAATTATCCGACTTTTAGTCGATGTCAAATCACTTGCCTCTATGGCTACGTACGAAAGAAGCGTCTATGACCGGCATCAGTTGCCTTTGCTTATTATTTTCTCGTGCCACTTCTACAACACTTTAGCTTCATTCCATTTTATTTATTAATTCCTTAAAAAACCACCTGGGGCTTTGCATAACGCGGGCATACAGTCCTTGGTAAAAGTAGGGAACATTGGCCAAATTAAAAAAAAACGGAAACGCAAAAAGCATAAATGTAAATCAACATGCTCCATCAACTTGCTAGTAACGCTGGTCAAGGAAATTGACCTGCAATTAGTGGGGCAGTGTTTGTCGCCACTCTTGTCTATCGGAGCAACTCTTGCATATTTCCAATTAAGGTGCCCTTCACCGGAGTCGATATACTTGAAATAAGATATAAATAAGTATGCTAGATACAGTTCTTGTTAATTTTAGTAGTTTTGTTGTTATCTCGTCTGGACCTGGAGCAGAGTTGTACGGGAGGTTATCAATCCGTTTCTCAACTCCAAGTGGCATAATAGAAATGCTGTCCAGTTTTAGTGTTATGGTATATGAGTCAAGCGAGCCGGGAAGTGAAAAGACTCCTCAGTAAAAACATAAACAAAAAAAGGTTGAGGGCTTCGCAGCTCTCCCTTTCCGAGAGTTCATTTCCATCAGGGTCAACAATGCGGGTGGCATTTTGTTTAGCGTTGGTTTTATAGCAGTCCAGAATTTCTTGGGATCTGTTTATGGTAGGTAAAACACACCTATATAAAACACTTGTGCTTGGGCTTTTTAAACTCTTACTTACACGTAGAAGTGCATTCTCAATATGTTTAGCGTGCAGATTGAGTATTATTTATTTTTGCGCGACTGTAAAGCCTTTGCTTTTTAATCAGAGGACGTTTGAGAGGGCAACTTAACCAAGGGTGCTCGGTACATGACCTGATATGAACTCTAGAAACGAATGAATGCAATGCATTTATTAACGCAGTCTTAATAAGATTCAAATTTTTTTCCACAGTTCTATTTCAGAGCCTTCAAAAAATTTAGCATGAAACTTGATATAAAAAAGCAAAAAAAAACGTAGGGCTTTTTGGTCGGCACGTGGATAGCTGAACACTGTCTTAAGTGACATGCTAAACATTAGAGTCGGTATGTTTAATTAAACGAGAATACACAGGTGATCACTAAGTGGCTCTAGGAATTCAACAGCCGTGATACATTCGGAGTTCGTAATAAGAAAAGGGTTAAGTGTTGCAGATCCGCCAGTTGGTTCGTTAATCATTTGTGAGAGTGAGTTTGCGTTGCACATGTCAACAAGACAACACGCCGGAGCGTGAAGACAATGCCACAAATTAGACGGCATGCAAGCAGGTACAACAGGACACACAATTTCGTGATAATTAAAGTCACGACAATCCTAGCAACGACGATCAATTTCTGAAGGAAGGACCGCATCAGACATTTTGTTCAGGTGGCTTTCTTAAGGTCACAACATTATTAAACGAGTTAGGGTTCCTTTATATATTATGTTGAAAGAACCGTAAACTAGTTTCGTGTGCGGATACGCGGCTCAACGTGGTTAAAAACATATGAATGTCATTCAGATGTGCCCTAATACGGCGACAAATTAAATGTTAGTGATTGTGGATCGGTTAACCGCGCGAATAATGTAAAAAAACTAAACTGATTATAAAAAAAAAACTTAAAGTGCATTTTTGGTAAAATAAATTTTCCCACATATAAAAGCGGGTTACCGTGGACGATATGATAACGAAGAATGTGACTTCCCGCTGGAGAGAGCAGCCTTGGTTTTTATAGCACCTCGGAAGTCGAAAAACGTCACAATCTTGCAATTAAAGGCCCGCTCACACCTATATCCACAGCGCTAGCTCATCGCTATAAACACGGCACTAACGTTGCGAAACTTCAGGGCTGTATCCGCGCTCCGCTGCAAGAGACCCGGCTTTTTCCTGTTCACACAAAGTGCAGCGCCAAATGGTCGGCAAGTAATCGCTTTCTCAGCTCTGGGACGCCTATGTGAACCGACCCTAAGTGGAAAAGAACATTCCGTAATCGACTTAAGTAGTTGCCTAAAAAGGCACTTTTTTTAGGGCTGGGCAATTTATCGGTTAAGCTTCAGATTAATTGAGTAATGCTTTAATCGCGATCAATTTTGTTTTGTTAACTGGTTAATTTGTTAAGCTTGAAGCTGGAAAACCAAAAAAATATATTATTTTGTTTGAGTTTTTTTAATTACTTGCTTTCTAACTCCAAAACGCAAAACATTATCCTGTTCGTCTGCGAGAAACTCGCAAATAACGTCATTATTTGTCACGGTTAAGCCAGGGATAGTTCCAACTCGAAGGCTGTGTCCAATTTACAAATAAACCCATCTTGCTTTTCTTGGCTAGCATAGCAAGCCGAAGGCGTCCACGACCTGTCCACGACAGTCAGGAGTCGTGGCATCTAGAGCGGACGCTCCTCAATGACAGCACGCTACCTGCACGCGGAGGTTCACCAAGAGGGACACAATGATTGAGTCCCGCGGCTTCAGTTCCACTTATGGCGCGCCCAGTTAGAGGCACGCCTGTCAGGGTTTATGATTTCTTCCTCGCTCCTCTGGCATTGATTGCCGCCGATAACTTCTTCATAATGCCTCACTGAGTTCGGTCCCATCATGATGACTCTATAGTCAAGTGTTTGATGTTACCGACGTTGTCAATCCTCTGAAAGGAGCCGACTTTCAGAAGTCCAGCCGCTCGTCGTGCCGCTTAATGGCGACGGGACGGGGATGTCGAATGGTCAACGAAAAAGCCTAGGTGTATCGCTGTATCTAGTGAAATTAAATAAGCTATGCTTCAAAGAAACGACACTAACCCAACTTGTGGGTTAAAATCATGGTTGCCAGTTATCTGAAGTTTTATCTAAAATCACAGGACACGCTTTTTGTCCTCCACAAGTATTTAAACAGCTCGCGAAAGAGAAAAGCAATATAACATGAGCTACCTAACACCGAACCTAATGCTGAGGAAACCGCACTTTTGAATCATGACGTTCGGCAGTCGATCTACTCTGCACAAGCACCAAGATGGCGACGCCCACAATAATATCAGGGAACAAAGTGACGATACTCTAAGCGTAGCTCATTTAGTATCCCTAACTGTATCGTTCCATAGCAGACGTGACGAAGGGTGAACTGTGGTGACGATCGCAGCGCTTCCTCGTTCCTCAGATAGTGTTTAACGCGAGAAAATGAATGCCTCTTCTGTTTAAAACGTGTCTCGAGTGTCTGTCTAAATGCAGCAAGGATGATTGGGGAGACGCAAGAAACTCCCTCATGTCGAAGGATACCAGAAGCCCCCTGCGCCTTCGCAGCTGGAATAATATTATGCGAGTGTTTCTTTTCACTTTACACAGCTGAAGATGCTGCAGTTCAGTAAGGTGCTCAAAATGTACATTGCGGCAGTTATCATATAAAAATAAAAACATAAAAGTGTACTTTTGCTTTCTGGCGATATTATTCCTGAAAATCAAAGTCACCGAATAATTTATAATTAATCGCTTAAACCGTGGCGATTAATCGGATTAAAAATTTAATCGACGTCTAGCCCTACATTTATTACATGATTTCAAGCCAGTTCATGTAAATAAGAGACACCAACCTACCGTCAATATTTGTCTCAAGAGAACTGAGGAGACAACGTCCTGGCATTGGTCATTTTAAATGATCGAGTGTTCACACAATCACCGCTCTTGAATGCAGCCGTTACGTTAAAGCTTTCGCAAACACAAAAGTGGTGACTGAGTCTCTCAAAAATCTAATATTCATTCCTTCCGTAGATTTGAACGTCGCAGTTTAAAATTCGCATAAGTAATACGAACCAATTATCGTGAGTCAAGTTCGTGGTGCGTCCAGCAGCATAGCAAGCCGACGTCCCGAATCGATAAAGTCGAACTACGCGAGACATAGAGCCCACTTCGCAGATAGCGCAGACGTTTATTTCTTCGGGCGAAGTCACACAACATTACTGGAAACCTTCGGGAACAAAGTTGGATGTTGATCTTGATAATGCTCCGGAAGAAAAAATATTTATGCTCATCCGATTTCTAAACTCACCCGATTTCGAAGAATAATTCACAACGTACCGTGACGAAAACAGTCAAAAATGAAATAAAACAACACTTAGCACTCTCGCGAATCTAAAGCGAGCTTATCAAGACAGGATCCTTTCTTTTCTCTCGTTTTGTTTTTTATACTTGCTTTGAAATGACTGAAACGGTTCCGTGCGAGTCACGCCAAGCTTTTCTAATGATCGTCCAAGCTTCGCAGCATTGTCTCGACCGATAGTTTTTGGCAGAATCCGCGGTCCGTCTTTTTCCAGTTCTTCCAGTTCGGAAACCGAAAACTTCGTTCTCACATCATTTTGAGGCCACTTTAACCCAATGGTTTGGCCATACCCCTCAGGCAAATCACAAAACACTGACGTAGGTTAGGTAATTTAAATGTGGAGCGAGAACAGCCCGTAAAAAAAAAGGTATTCGAGGAGAATTTTGCGAGCGCTGCCACCTCAGACTTAAAAATAGCGAGATTTTTCTCACCTGTCACTGCCAGAGCAAAGCCGTTCAGCGAAGCCGCTCGCTTCATTATACTGACTGTACCTGATCCTTTTATAAAGCGAAAGCCATAAATCCCGGATCCCCCGGGCTGCCTTGTAAGATTTGCGGGTTCGAACGTTTCTGAGGCTCTCCGAGTTTTCAAGTGGCTGCGGGCTGTGTGCATGGAAGTCAACAACGTTTGCGCCAGCAAATATAGAAAAAAAGTCTGCTTTGTATGTGCAGGC
>JAZHYW010018396.1:0-12168 GCA_037355805.1 Ixodes ricinus
ATGTCTTATAGGACGAGAGCGCACCATCATTTTGGTGGTGACGCGCGCATCCGCCGACTGATTTCCGTACTCGTGCGCAAGCAATTTCCTTCTCCCATGTTAAAGGTTTCTGCTGCTCCGCTTTGAAACCCGATTTGAAATAAAGACAGATGTTTTCTCCTTTAAACCACCAGCATGATTGTGTTAAAAAGTAAATCTCAACACAGGTGCTGATGCAAATCAAGGAACTTTAATGCATGAGCCGTGCACGGTTAGAGACTAAAAAGCTAGGACCAAAAGAACTAGCGAAAACTTAGAAATTGAACCTCATGAAGTAAAATATAGAGAAGTAAAGGCGCTTCTTAAACTATTAATTTTCAATAAAGCATAGGAAAATATATACGGGCATGAATCTGTACCTACAATGCTTTTCATCCAAGAACGTTTCGAAACTAGCACCGGAAGACCTCAAACGTCATGGGAGACCGGCGCATGTATGAATCCATAGCTGCTTAGTTAAAAAGTTAATTGTGTCTTATTCAGCATTAGTGAACCATAAAAAGCTCATATGTTGTTTAGTGACACTTAGTAAAGAGAAAAACTGTTACCGCTATAGCTTTTCAGTAGTACGATAAAGGAACTTACATCCTCTTCCAATTACGAAACGATTTTCCTTTAACAACACTGGAGGCTCACAAGAAATGCAATGCACGGCATACCTGGGGAATAACAAAGTCCAAGATCAGAGCATAGCGGAGTATGAACATCCACAAAGCATAAACTAAGCCTACGACCTTTAGAGACAAGTTAGCATTCCGTAATTGAATGATTACTTTCGCAGCAATACACCTCCCGAGCCTACTTTGCATCCTCTGCTGTGGATAGTTTGTCCTAGATTACCGTTATGACCTTCGGTTGCTTCGGTTTTGTGGGAATGAAGGAAAGTAGACTCTTAAAAGGCTGTGACACATCCTCAAGAAGCACCTTCATCACATCCACCGTAGTAATACGAGAGGACTAAAACAAAAAAATCTGCAAATCAAAAAGTAAACAAAAATCAGTTTTTGAATGGACTAATTTTATTAGATAATTATCGGTATTGACTACAAATGCAGTGTCCCAATTAATGTGCCTTAAGATGAGATGCATATTTCTACGGGGATGAAACTATGTTGTTAGCAAACATCTTGCGGGAGTCGCAGTAGTTCGAATTAAGCCTAATTAAATATTTATTCACACTAATTAGCTTGCTTTCTAAACAACACTTTGAGAGCGCATGGGTCAGGTATAAAATAGTTGAGCACCTCAAAAATACATTAAATCTAGCTGTCTCCAACCTTGCATTTAAAGCGCGCTTCTGTTTTATTGACAATGACATCGCAAAAAAGGCTCGAGGTGCACCTAAGTACTTTTTATGAGTTGTGAATGCGAAAGCATGCGTGCTGTTCCTCCGTTCCCTTATTTCGTCTGTGACGTACTTGCGTCGACGGCCGAGCGCCGCGCTCTTCCCCATGCTGATCTTGGGCGTGGAGCGATGGAGCCGCTGCCACGTAGGCACGCAGCGCCATGCGGAGGCGCTAATTGAAACTGACGAGCGGCGGCTTCCATATCGCTGCCTTTTGCGTGGCTTTCTGCGTGGTTTCAAAGCTGTGATGCCTCAGACGTCGGCTTCGGGAATTTATCTGCGGTTTGGTGCGGCTCATGACACTGGCTCGCTCCATTAAATAACTAATGCTCTAGTATTAAAAAAACGAGTTGGTATTGATTGTGTTAATGGTTCACTCAATATACAGCGTTGAGTCTCAATTGAACCACTAATGTTTTTTTTCTTATGTGTTCCGATTGAAATTTGACAGGAGATTGGTCACCTCGTTTCAATTAAATATTTATCAATTTAATTTCAATATAGATTTTTTGTATTTGAGTCTGAATAGAAGTTTTGTAACTTTGTTTCAATATTTTTTTTACACTGCGTGTAAAAACCTGCAATTTGGGATTATTTATTGTATCATTCCTTATAGCATGGAAGAAGCGACGTCATGAAGAAAACTGTCACCAACATGTCAAGCACTCACAACACACTAATAACAGTACCTTTGACTTCTACACCGCCTTTATACTCTAGATATGAAAGCTATTCATTAGGCCGGTGACTGCCTCAGCATTTCTAAAGGTTTTCAGTATGCTATCCTCTCCTTGGAAGTCTGATAACTGATAAGGTGTGTTTCGATGTCAATAGACTTCATCCCTTAGAACAAAACATTGGTACAAGCAATAATCCTTCGGCGTAGTCGCTAAGTCCTCGAAAGCAATTCCTAGCCGGTGTATTATCGCTTCTGTGCATAGCACCACTCATGACAAGACGAGAGCGGTAGTTGCTTGCTTTAAATTATTTCAATGCTTCTTTTTTTTGCGAAGTGACTATTATAATAGAATTAAGGATGTCCCTAGAGTCACTGACAAACTGAAAACGGCATGGAGCGTTTTTCAAACACCCGGCATTCAGCACGCACTTCATGCCTTCCACCATGCTTGCACAGCTTGCGCGCGATCGGTGTGCACGAGACGTCAAAACGATTTTGAGGGTGAGACTCAAGCTTGAGGCGAAACAAGTGAACATTCTGCCTGTGGTTCTCACCTTGTCAGTGACCATAGAGTTACTATAATGCACGCTAGCCTACCGAAAAACTCAGAATACCGTTTTGGTACTAAATGATGGAACAGGATATTTATCTAGATTGTATCTGAATTTCAGGTTTTCAGAAATTATTCCCTTGTCTGCAATCTGGATTTCAAATTTCCAGAAACACAGTTCCAGTTTCATTGTCCAGATGGTAAGAAAGTTATACTGGGTTTTTCGCTTGGGCATGCTCTCGAAGCGTCAAAAGGTTTGAATTCGATTTCTTGCTTAAATGAACCTGAACAAATATATTTATTCTTGTAGATATAAGTGTACTCACGGTTACGTGCAGCCGCGCGCTTGCTGGGTTTCTCAAGAGCAAAGCGCGCTAACCAGCCGATGTAAACTACTCAATGACAAAAACTCGTTTGAAACTTTAATGAGGATACACTCTTATGTCTGTCAAGTAATAAAAGAGATGTGCATGTCGAGTGACTAATCTCAAAATATTGAATGGAAGTACTGAATATATATGTAATGAGTCAACTTAAAATAATCAATATTGAGCTCTTAATATTGAAACTTATTTGCTAATGTAATAAGTAAATTCAATATAATCGATTTTGTGTTCTTGCTGATAAAACTTGATTGCATTTCTAATGGGTAAATTGAAATTAACAGATATTGAGTTCATAATGATCAAACTGCGATTGCATTCTTAATGAGTAAATTCAGATGAATGAATATTAAATTCTAAATGAGCCAACTCAATTGCATACCTAATGAGTAAATTCAAAAGTATATAAATTTCATTCTTAATGAACAAACTGAAGTTTATTAGTAATGAGTAAATCCCAAGGAGTATATATTGAGTTCTTAATTACCAAACTCTATTTCATTCTGAATGAGTAAATTTGATAAAATCCATATTCAGTTTCCTATGACTAAAATCAATTGCATTCCTATGAATAACTTCTATAGAATCAATATTATGTTTTTTACGACTCACTAGATTTTGAGTTCATATTGAGTTTCAATTGACTCTATAGAAATGGAGTAGAACCTCGAGTAATATTCATTGATCATTTTTGTATTGTGTCCCTTTTCAACTACCCAAATGCGTACGACAGATTAAAATAAAATGCCTGCGCTATTCTTAAATGCAGTAAACAGTGTCAAGAAGTGGCACGAGATATGTTCAAGGTAGCAGCAACAGCATATGTTGGTAGTCCTCGGTCAATGTCCAGGACCCTCGACGCGCAAACAATTAACTAAGATTTTTATATTCGGAATTCCTAGGCAACGTGAAGATTCACATAAATATTTATTGAACCTTTGTTAAGGTGTAAAAAAGAATACATTTGATAGAAAAATCCGTATTTAACACTCATATTTAGAATTATCAACGACGTGGGGAATCAATCACGGCTGCTGCCCGGTTCCGCCGCTCAATGTCTGATCGACTCCTGCTCTGCGAAAAGCTGAAATCTTAAGAGAGTTTCATCGATTTTATTAGATCCTCGGTTCAACGTCGGACTCGAGGCACCAACGTTCACAAAAGAGGAAGCCTTCTACCACCTCCGTTCTAAACCTAAACGACTCGCAAGGCGTCTTGCCGATCGCCTCCAGCAGCAGAAGTCTCGGCTCTCCTTTCCTCCTTCACCCGCTCACACGTCCGGCTCCTAACTTCGACCCTGGTAAGCACTCTCTCAATCTTCTAAATATGGGCTAGTGCAAGAGACAGTCCGTTTAGTTCTTGCTATTTGTGAACTTAAATTGTCCATACCGTGTTTGCGTTCCCGCCACACACTGATTTTATCCAACGCTCGGCGCCTTCAGACGTGCAAGCATGAGGCGAGAGTTTTGTTGCAATCGCTGTAAAAAATGCGACAAACTATTTTTTTTAATACTGTTACCACCAGAGATCGGTGCCTAGCTAGGTCGCAGCTTCGTAATGCAACCTATCGGAGGCATTGCCAAGCTGCCCAGTTTTTCTCGTAAAGTCACATTTTAAACTTAAAATAAAACAAAACTTATCTCATCGGTACTGTTATTAAAGATCAATAAGCAATTGTTTTTGTGCGCGGTACTTCGTTAAAAATCCGGACGTAAAACTATAAGGTCATGTGTCTAGTGGTCAAAAATGTGTAACATGGCGGAGGCACAATTGAGGAGTCACTTTCAGTTGTCAGTTTATCGCTCTAACACCCTCACCTCGTTGGAGGAGACCAAGGCTGCGTTCCAAATCTTACCCAAATGAATCCGAGTTACTCCGGCGGGTCGTATCACGTGACAACACAAATTGGAAAACGCTGGACGCGGGTAGGTTTTAGAACGCCTAGGTATAAACACCTTACCCTGGAGTAAGATCGAGGTAAATTTTGGAACACGGCCCAATAGACCTGTTCCAAAACGTACAGCGCCACGACGGCAGGGAGTTTTGGGAAAACCTCGGCACTTATCACACGCTTACTCGTTGCGCCTCGGCGACTGCGCTCGAGTCGCTGCAGCAAGCGCCAGCAGCGGTCGCAGCCATCCACCTTTCCGCAGGAACGACGCACGTCGTTGGCGGCGTACCATATTGCTAGCAGCGTAAACGCAGCGCGACAGGTGAAGCTACTCACCTTTCCGACTACGTTATTCGACACAACTTATTTTCACGTCTTGCACGGTCACCGAATCCGCTTATTTTGCACCGCGACTGTGACAGAGTTCGACTAAGTTTGACAAAACGTTAGTTCTGCAGACGACGTAGCCGGTGCAAAGGAGAGGGATGAGAAAGGGCAGCTTCGCGAGATAGCCCACGCGCTACCCTCTCCACCATTTCCGGGCGCTCGTTGCTACTACCCACTGGGGTGCTCGAACGTTGTTGCCTTTGTAACGTGGGCCTTCTCGAGTGTGTCACATAGTAGCAGGAGGAAAGACGATGGGAGGGACGTACCGAGGACTCCCATGATTCGTCGCGCGGCGTTCGGCTGGGCCTCCTGCCCATTCGGCGCGTCGAAGGCCGCTCGACATGGAGCTCGGGTCCAATTGCTGAGTGAGCGCTTTCCGAATGCGATTAAGTTACAAGAAGGGAGAGGGGGCATTGTAAGGCCTGGAATATATTATGTGGTTGTCCGACCTATGTCATGAGTTGGGGACCAGAGAGCACCCTTACGTTAAAACTCTTCGGCCTCCACCGGCTCCGAAACCGAAGCAGGTTGCGACAGCACCGCACTTTGTAGTAGAGTCGATTGGGAATAAAGTAAATTCTTGTCTACCGAACGTAAAACACCGGTATATTGTGATATAAGCGTTAGCGAACAGGTGAACTATACTCCTTTACACATCAAGTCCGAAAGAAACTTACGATGCGATATGATGGAGCTAATCAAGCAGTGTCATAAGTAAACCTTCTCAGCGCTCGTTGCATTTGTACATTTACTATCACCGGCTTAACCAATAACGAAAAAAGTGCATCATCAAGGACCATTTACTGACCGAATGCACTAAAGGAATGAGCGCCGTGAGTATGCATATTTGGTGCAGCTTGGTTAGCTCCATTATGTCATAGCGTCGGCTGCCTTCACACTGAATGTCCAACTGACTATGCGCCGAGAAACAGGGAAATGAGATCTAGTGGTCTTCAGGACGCCGAGTTTTGGCTCGAAAAAGGTGGAGTAAAGACGGGACCTGTAGGATGGAAAATCTTTGGAGTTGACATTGTCCTTCCCTAGAAAAAGAACGAGAAAGAGAGCTACACAATAGCGGAAAAATGTACCAGACGAAACGTTAGGCGTGTGTGTTTCGTCGCGACCAGTTTATGTTTGGTCGCGCGCCTATCATTTATGTTTATTCTTATGCGATGCGCCATTCTGTTGTTTTCTTGCAAAGTTGGCTAGAAAATAACGAGGTTACTCACCTCCCAGGTGATGCAATGTTGATTATGTGTTCACATTAATGGGTAGTTAGACTACTTTTACAGAAAAGCTGTGAATGACTTGCGGGACGTGTTTTTTGTTGTTGTTGTTTTTTGTCTCCGTCGACAGAAAAGTAGTAGACAGATAAAATACTCGACAGACTTCCCACGAGCGCGCCTTATCTCTTATTATGTGATTTTGTAACTTGTTTTAATAAGAAACCCACAAAATAACGTGTCAAAACCTCGTGATCATTCGCCTCCGAGGCTCCGAGGCAAAGCGCCGGCCTACGGATCTCCAGGTGGCGGGTTCGAATCCCGGCCGAGGTGCCCGCAATCTGATGGAGGCTTATTGCAGAGATGGCACCGCGTAACCGAGCTTTCGGTTGCACGTCAAAAGATCCACAGGTGGTCCAAATTAATCCTCAGTCCTCCGCTGTGGCGTGCCAGGTGCCCGTGTTTAGTTCGGCAAGTAAAACGTCAAATTTTTGACTTAAAACCCCATGATCGATGATGAGCACGTAGTACTCCCCGCATGCGTTTCTCGGTAAAGATTGCGGTTGCGTAAGCAACGGCAGCGTACGAAGTCTTTTATATATACACAAGTTTTGTAACAGTGAATTTGCTTTTCCTTCGTCAATCATTTGGTATAGGGACCATTTTTGCTTTTTACAAACATGAACTGCCACTGGCGTCCCAGGCGACTTTCGGTCGCACCGTCTTTGCAAGCCTGTTGAGCTTGATTATGTCACCAGTGCTAGAGAGCATAAAAACTACACGTACAACAAAGTTGGAGATTTAACTAGGGCATTTGGCTGTACAATATTACTTCTTGGAGGAGGCAAGTTTGTTCATAGGCATACTCCAAATATTTTTTACAGATCTTGCACCCCTTCATGCTCTTGGAGTTCACATGGAGAGTTCGGGGTTCAACGTTTCATCTACATTTGGAGCAGCGGTTATAAGGTGGCTTGGTTGCTGTGGGAATTCGTCATTTTTTCTTTTTATAAACCATAAGTCTTCTGGGATGTGAAACACTCGAGCACCGCTGGTGGCACTTGCCTGAAAAAAAGTGTCTAGTATTGCCGTGGGTAATCGTTGCAGGTGACACCACAGCTTCTCTGTACAACCACCTTCACAGTGTGGATTGAAGCCTTCATTTTTTTAAGAATTCTGAGTTAGGAGGGAACTTCTATACAGGGTGTACGCGCCACTCTCGGCAGCTATGAAAGGGGGAGAGGCATACTTCCAGTTATCCAAGGTTTACGTTTGTTTGGGTGGGTGCTCGACGACTCCTGATTCACTGAGAAGAGCAATATACGCTTTCCGGAATCGTGAATGAATGCATAGATTTTGCGCAGCCTTCATTAGTTGGTCCCATCGCTTCTGGCGCTAAGCCTGTGATTAGTTCAAAGTTCGCGCCGAGCATTGACGCAACACTAGTGTGGAATGCGTTTCGATCCGAGTACCCTCCGAATGCTGACGATGCGCTCGTGACCATAGGATGCTCACAAAGCACGAGCTACTAATGACAGCCAAACATAATCCATGCATATTTTTGAAATTTTGGAAAGGGTCTATTTCGTGAGAGCTACGCTCTATGAATGCTCCAGTGTCGTCAGTTTCAAGCGGCCGATTGGTACCGGCACAAAAAATGCTAAAAGTAAAGTTTTTTTCTCCTATATCGACACGAGGGACATCACCAACGCCACTGTGCCTGGCTGTTTGCAGGACAAAGGCAGTAAAAGACAGTGCTAGCCTATTTTGATGGGCTGGCGACAAATGGCACAACGCGCCAAAAGCAATAGTGTGGCACCGACGCCTCGACCGACCAACTCCGTACAACGATAGGTCATTAAGGCACGCACATGCAATGTGCACGGGGCTCTGAAAATGAAGCCTTGAATACCATAGCAAGTAAGAAAAACACGAGAAAATTGTGCATTACAAAGACCCTCTCTCTGAAAGAAGCGTAATAAAAGCTTTCAAACATTGCCTGCTAAAACCAAGACCCGGCTCGCGACCCCTGTGGGGAAGCTTGGCGCGTATCTTCGGCGTCTGGGGTAGGTTGGTGCCTACCGCCGATGCCTTGCCGTTAACGAAGTAGCTGAAAGTCTTTTGGGATTTGTAGGTTTTAAGTCGTTTACGGCAATATAAGCTATGGCTAGTCCAATAGGTAGTCCTGAAGTGCACCCACGATATATCTACGGCAAATTTTTCATTTTCTTGAAGAGCAAGTGCTCTTTTTTCCCTCAAAGTAACAGGAAGGATAGCTATTTCATATAAGTAAATTTGAGGACGTATTGCAGTTAGTCCTCGACTATGGTGCTTTTAAGGTATGCGCTACTCACTAAAGGTCCTCGAAAACAGCAAAAACACTAGCCAACCGGAAGTAACACACTCCCTCCTGAAGTTCGCCCACCTTCGTGCTTACCTCGGCACACCCTGTATAGCTTTCTGTCCCATGAAATCAGTTATCGCACTTATCTTGCGAAACAAACAACGTAAAGGTAATTTGCTTAAAAAAAAAAGGCCGCGATTGCCGCGGAGCATGCAACGATATCCTCTGCAGTCAGTTTTTGTTTCCAGAGCGTAGTGACGTCATTGACGGCATCCCAGAGCCAGCTGATTAGCGAGCAAGATCATTTATTCCCGCCGATGACGTCACTTTTGTTCGTTCCTCTCTCCGCTCTCGCGCTTCCCTGCCCTTGGCGCGCTGCAACGGCTGAGTCTACGTCGAATTTTCAAAGGGGCCATGAAATGAATTTTGGGCTGTGATAAAAGATTTTACATTGGGCCATAGCTAATCGCATATTGTTTAATGGGTAAAAAGAAAGAGGGTAAAAAGTCAAAAGCCAGTTTTTCGGTAAACACATTCGAAAATATAGCGGACTATCTCGTACCTCCTTTCCTTCAAAAGCTCTCCGCCATTTCACTATGATACATACGCAAGGCCAAACGCACGTCACCCGACCCCAGCTAACGCAATGGAAAGAGAACTGCGTCACTCGGACGCATGCGCTCGTTAACAATCATTTCGTGTACGAATATATGAATTCGCGTTCGTGGCCAATGAGTGCCCCGACGGAACTTATCATCACTTGGGAATGCCAAGTTCTACGGTGTGTTTAAAGAAGCACGGTGAATGTTTGGGCCGTCGCAGCGCTGCCCTAGCATGTCCCGACCGCGTGATTTCTGAGTTCGTTTTTGAGTTGAGGATTACAGCTAAGGAAGAAGAAGCTGAAAAATCGTTTCCTGTCCCATTTAACTGGCTTTTACGACGCTCCTACTAAAAAAAATTGAAAAACAAACTTAAGACACAGAATGTTGAAGGCACCTACGTCACAGATTTTACTGTTTGTTTAATTTCAAGGGCCTATTTATCTTCCCTTTAAGGCAACGCCAGCAATATGGGCCTATCGGCACCACCAACTGGTACAACTGGGACACCAAATCTCTGCGTCTTTGCCCCGCCGTTCTAAAGCGGTCCGAATGCATAGGACCTTTCCCTCTAGAGTATATATATTACTTTTTTGTCCTGTAGCCCTTAAGTTAGAATGCAAAAGCATTACCTGTCCCATGAATCGAGCTGACGTCACCAGCTTGAAGCGCAAGAACGGCACCTAGTTACCCCGATTCCAAAGGAGCGAATTAAAGCTGATAGATTTCGCCTTCGGTTCCTTTGGCTGGCGCGCGTCGACGGGGCTCTCATTGGCCGCTGCGCTCGTCAGTTTCGACGACCGCTCACCCCATGGCTCTGCGTGTCCATCAGCGCGCCGTTAACACGGAGCGTCCAAGGTCAGCTTTGGGAGCACGCCCGCTGACCGGCGACGAAAAGTACGCAGCAAATGGGCGCCCCTTGCGCGAAAAATCGAATAATTTTAGGTCGCGTTTCGATTGCGCGTTTTTACACTTCCTCACGTTACTGGGAAGCCGAATGAAAGAAAATGATCGGCGCAGACACTTAACCCTGCTTACGTGTACGAATGGCCTTGCTACACGCAGCGCATTGCTGCAAGCAGCCCGCCACGTCTTCCATTTGCTTACAATGCTTACACCGCGCTCCCCCACTGCGCAGACGCGGCGAACTCTGCAGGCTTCACGACGGCTTCCGTGAGGAATAGAGTTCCTGCATATGCTCCCTACTGGAGCCAGAGTTGCGCGTCTGTTTTCCACGTGCCGCCGCGCCGCTATTCGCCGACATCCAGTCACATGAAGAGTAGACTCAAGTGCCGTGCAGGAAAGTAGGCGTTGTGCGCGCTCCGCCATGCGTTCCCCTACTTTTGAGCGCACCGGGTGACTGGAACGCGCGGCGCCGCTAAGCGCCGAATTCAGTCACGTGAGGAGCAGACTCCGAATGCTGTGCAGGAAAGCCGGCGCTACGGGGATGAACGCGAAATTCTGGCTCCCGTAGGAGCCTATGCAGGAACTCTTGTGACGAAGGATTACGTTGCTGGCGCTTTTCTTGTGTTTTATCTTGGGGGCGCGTCCACTTTGTCCTTAAGCTCACATACCGGCTTCCGTTACGAATTATCTGCGTGTCTGTGCTTTCCTTTGTGTTTTTTTTGAGAAAGGGATTTAGGTACCATTTTTTCTGCTACGGGCGGTCACAGACAGCGGCTACAGACAATGCCGGCTTCGCTCCACCGGACACTTAATGTTTTCGCACACAAAACAATTGACAAAGTACAGCTGAAAGCAACGCATTCTTGGACCTTTAATATTGCCACGGTTAACAAACGCATAGATTGTTCGCGCATGACAGCGCGCCTCGGTCTTTTTCGGTTCTGCACGGGGCTCGCGCCGGGCGCTCTCTCGTGCCCCGCGCAATTTCGAAGAACTGCAAGCAGATCGACCGGACCGGCCCTTCGCCTTTTTCTTTGATCCTGCTTTGCAGTCCGCCCATTAAACCCCTTCTTGGGTCCTACCACTACCAACGTCTCCTTCGCCTACGTGACATCTGGTGGAGGTGCGGGGTACGACGTATGCCCCGGACTCCTCTTAGCAGCCGAGATAATAGTCCTCGCCGACCAAGCCCCATTGACGTCACCCCCGTGCACTGCAGAAGCCGTCGCCTCCAAGGTCTGTCCCCGGAGTGCGGATTTCTTTCTGTGAAGAGGACAAGAAAAACAACAATGGCCAACAACCGGGAAGAACGTGCACTACCATCGCCGGTCATGTTCCAACGACCACGGGACCCCCTTCATTTCACGGGCTTCCGCAAGAAGATGCCGACGACTGGCTGGAACAGTTCGAGCGGGTGGCTGCCTTTAACAGGTGGAGTGCTGAACAAAACTCAACCATGTGTTTTTCGCGCTAGAAGACTCGGCAAGGACGTGGTTTGAGAACCAGGAACGCCTACTGATAACGTGGGACTCGTTCACGGCTTGCTTTCTGCAAGCATTTTCCACGGTCCTACGAAAAGAGCGAGCCGAGCTATTGCTTCAAACACGTCTTCAGCACCCCAATGAGACAGTGGTGGTCTTTGTTGAAGAAATGAAGCGTTTGTTCCGGCGCGCCGACCCCGACATGGCCGAAGACAAAAAGCTCCGGATCCTTATGAGGGGAGTGAAAGAACAGCTCTTCGCCGGACTAGTACGCAACCCTCCAAAGACAATTGCGGAGTTTGTCGCCGAGGCTTCAACCATTGAACGGACCCTTGACATGC
>JAZHYW010018397.1:0-11788 GCA_037355805.1 Ixodes ricinus
ACCGGTTTTTGAACCGTCTCTTTGCTCCCCTGAACTGAACCGGAACTGAGCCGAAATGCCGTGAACCCGAACCCGAACAGAACCGATAAAAAATGTCGGCCTACCTGCTCTCTAAGTACAGATGGCTTACGCTGGCGAGGGTGCGCGTGTGTGTAGGCCCGTATGTGTGTGCGTGTTGATAGGCGAAAAGAAACGCCGCGCCGCTAGTCCCCTGGAAAAGCATTCGCTGCACACACAGCGAAACGTGCCGAACCATACACGCACACGCACATGCTTTTGCAGCTGTTTTCCCCCACTGTGGTCTCTCTCCCAAGCCGCCGAACAGGCTTCCAAAGACTATGTTGCTAAAAAAAAAGTAATAGCCGCCTTTGCTCGCTTTGGCCCTCCTTGTGGATTTGAATGCAAGGCCCGTAGCGGGCCAAGGTCTTTCATGAATGTAGCCATGAAGCAGCAGCCCAACCCGCGGGCCGGGCCGGCCTGTGGCCCGCGGTCTGGCCCCGTACCAGTGCAGACCTCTACCTGCGACGCTGAGGGCTCGCCCCTCTGTTATGACTGGGCAGACATCGCCACCTCGCGGGGAGCGATAGGGTTAGCGCCATTACACTCGTACTGCTGGAGAGCGACTCGAACGGGAAGGCCCGAGAAGCCTCCGTGCTCGTGTTTCGGGATCTTGGAGGGTAATGCTGGACTGGGTGAAAACACTCTTTGGGAGCGCGATTTTATTAGGGAGTCGGTCAGATGCTGGTGATTCATCACGCTCCCAGCGAAACAGGGACTAGAGAGTTTTAGCATAGCGGTGCCGCGAGGCCGTTTCTATTTGCCGCAGTGCCGGGCGTAGACCGGGGCAGGACCAGAGGAGGAGGAGGGGCGACGATTTGGCCGGCCGTCATGTGTCTGCCGCACTAGAACAAAAGGCTCGAGGTACACCTAAGCACTTACTATGAGTTGTGAATGTGAAAGCACGCACGTCCTTTTTCCGCTCCTTTATTTCGTCTACAGACTATTTGCGTCAACGGCAGAGCCCGCCGTTTCCCAACACCCTTTTCTCGCCGCTCTGACATTGGACGCTCCGTGACAGCGGCGCCCTGACGGACACGCCGCGCCATTTTTACAGCGGAGCTACCGCCATCTGTGAGCGACGGCGGCAAGCGACGTATCTGGTTGCCGCCGTCTCTCACAGATGGCGGCAGCCTTTCCAGTCTGGCTTGCCGACTTGTGGCCGGCCATTACTTTCCACTGAACAGCTGCGCTGGTCTTCCTTTTTCGCCAGAGTGGAAAGGCTGAAAGTTTTTCTTTATTATTTGTTGAATAATTACCCCGCAGTGCCCAAGGGATTTAAAGCAGTGGGGGGGTTACAAGGCTGAAAGAACACATTTTTATACAAACAGCGCACTTGCTCTTTAGACAGCCGATTCCACTGCACAATCGTACGAACAGAAAAGGAATTCACCAAACATGCACGTCTTAGCGCGGTACTCTCTAATTTTAACTACTAGATCATCACGAATATACCTGCTTTCACCTCAAGAAAAAGTAAGTTTTGCGCATTGTTCTACGCGGCGCGAAGTAGTTCTTACGAGATTTGTTGTTTGTCAGAGGAAAAAGCGATGCTGGCGTTTGGAATGTGTACGTCTTGATAAGATAACATAAATCTAATCTAAAATTCACCTATGTATGTATTCATTATCCACATAAAGGGGAAATTAGTAATGTTCCGCGAGGAGCCGGACTTATTTTACTTCGCTTCGAGGTGAAGAACAGGTATAGAGACATAATAGGATTGTTTCCAGTAAGTCTCGCTATTTATTCCTGTTTTGTGTTTAGGTATTGAGAATAAAAGGTTTGGTCGCAGTTTCCCGACGTACGAAAAGTGTTTCCCAGTTTAACATTTTCTTTTAAATTTCTGTACAGCTTTTTTCCCCCGTATCGTCCATGAACGAACCTAGCCACTCTGTTTTGTATATTCTGCAGCTTATCAATCAACGTGTAAATAAGCAGTTGTCTTCTGGTCAGGTTGTGTGCAATTTACGTTTCGTTGAGTGAAATTCATCGCCCTGCCAGCTTTTAGAACTACTTCTTCTATGGGGGCATTCCACGAAGAGTAAGATGATAATATGCACACCTAAATATTTGTACGTAACCTCCTTTGTTATAGGGTTTTTATTTATAAAATACTGTGATTAAATTTTAGAGCGCAGCTCTTAGGAGCCCGTTTCCAGCTTGAGCGGCGTCGCCGTCGCTGTCGGCGTCGTCGTCACGGTCGGCGTCGGCGTCGTGCGTAACCGCACGGTGCATTGTGGGTAAATTTCCCCACTAAATTCAGCGGAAAATTTTCTCCTGCTAAATTTACCTGAAAAAATTCCCTGCTAAATTTAGCAGAAAAAGTTCCCCGCTAAAGTTAGCGGAGAAAATTCTCACTAAATTTAGCGAAAAATTTCTCGCTAAATTTAGCGGAGAAAATTCCTCGTTAAATTTAGCAGAAAAAATACCCGCTAAATTTAGCGGAACATTTCCCCGCTAAGTTTAGCGGGAATATCTCGCCAAATTTAGCGTGAAATTTAACGCTAAATTTAGCAGAAAAATTTCCCAGCTAAATTTAGTGAAAAATTCCGCCAAATTTAGCGGAAAAATTTCCCTAAATAGGAGGCGAGCAGGAGAGGATGAGGGGCATAGCCTCCTCTCCATACCTTCCCCTCCTCCTCCCCAAGAGCTGCGCTCTGATTCGGCGTTACAGGGGATCGTAAACGTCTTTCTTTTTTTTTCTTTTTTTTTATAAAACATAGATTAATACTTTTTACGATTTAAACTTATTTTCCACGTAGAGCACCAACTATGAATACGATCAGGGTCTACTTGCAACTGGGAGGCATCATCGCAACTCTTAATATTTCTGTACACTACACAATAATCTGCAAACAACCGAATACGAGAGAAAACCCCAAAAGAGATATCATTGATATAAACTGAAAAAGAAAAGTGGACCCAGGACGGAGCCCTGTGGAACTCCTGATGTAACATCAAAATAACCGGATTTCTTGCCGTTCAGTACTACACATTAACGACACTGCAACAAGTAATTTTCTATACATCTAAGCACAGCCGGAGATCTCGAGGTGATCTACATCAGATGCAAGATCGTGATCAAATTCAACAAGTTGCGTAGTACAAGTGAACCCCTTACGAAATCATGTTGTTCTTTAATCCGTAAGTTGTTTGTTATCATATAACCGATTACCTCTGAATATAAAATATGTTCGATGACTTTGCATGAACCGTGACGACATCGTTTTTTTCCCCAGCTTTATGGATAGGGACAGAGAGCTATCTTTCAGTCGTCAGGCAAAATTCCTCTGTCCAGTGACTTAGAATAAATTAAATAAAGGTAGACCGATATTGGGTAAGCAGAGTGCTTTAGTACACGCGGAGAAATGCCATCCGGTCCAGTCGCTTTTGTCTCATCTAGGTTTTCTAAGGCCGCCTCAGTACCTCTCCCGCTAAGTTCAACTGGTTGCATTAATTCCACCATAATAACGGTAGGTGGATCAACATAGTTGTGTTTGGGTAAAAATACAGACCGTAAATAATTATTTGAGCACGTTGCTTTTTCTGTATCATCCGAAACTGTCTGTTGATTATATGTAATTTCACTTATTCCAACTGTGTCTGCACCACATCCCTTTAAATAATTCTAGAAAAGCTTGAGGTTGGTTTCGTCCTGTCGTAAAGTGTATTAAAGTATTGTTCCTTTGCACTCTTTTGGTCTTCTTAAATCTATCAAATGCTCTCATTCGCTTTTTAATTATCCTAAGAGTACTTGAAGTTACCCATGGTTTTCTTTGTTTTTCAACTTTCTAGAATCTATGCAAAGAATATATTTTTTTGTTCATTGAAGCAACGTTTTCTTCAAAGCACCCCATAAATTTAAACATCATATTCCTCAGAAAGACACTCAAATACGGAAAGGCGGTCAAGATGCTCTTCAGAAATACCAGAGTAATTGCCCTTCTCAAAGAAAAGGACTCCTCGATTCGCTTGAATTTACTCGGTTTATTTCAGTTTTGATTCTTGCTACAACAGCGTGATGGTCACTAATACCAGGGATAATATTAACGGTGCTAGCGAGGTAGGGACAGCCACAAAACAAGAGGAAATGTTATTATTCCTTGTTGGTTCACTCACATACTCCTGAAGTCCAAACGTATCCACCAAGTTTTTTTTTATCTCATGGTTAATTCAGCTACCTATCGTGCATGCACAAGTGCCATCACTCCACTCTATGTCAAGCAAATCAAAGTTTCCCGCAAGGAGAATAGTTTGGATTGAGGCCTCGGAAACAATGTCGTATAGCAATCGGATCATACTAAAATTTGAATTTGGTGGTCGGTAGTAACGATCCGAGAACATAGGAAGAGCTATCAGATAACGTGAGTGTGCGCCATATTGATTCAATAGCGTCTTGACCAATATTGAGTATGGATGATATCACAGATGAATGAACCAACAAGAGAAACGCCTCTGCCGAGGCGTGACTTATCCTCTCGATAAGCAACAAGCACTTTCGGATAGACTTCACTATCACTTATGGAAGCGTCTCAGCCATTATTCAGTTCCAAATGCAATATCAGCGTATACTGAGTCGATTAAGCCTGCCGATACGTCAACTTTATTTATAATGCTTGTACAGTTTATTACATCAGCAACTACGTCACGACAAGCGCGTTTCTATCGTTTTTTTTTCCGTAGGGCATCAGACTTCGTGGCAGGAACTACTTGTTCTATTTCCGTATCCTATGTAAACACTTTACAATTTACGATGAGCTTATTAAAGTTAGAAGAGGGGAAGGAGCTTATATAAGTTTATCCTTACACGGTTGGCACTGTCCGCTTTTTTAGTTTTGGCAAACTCCTAAAGTTTCTTTCGAATTTCGCACGTTTTCGGCGAATAATCTCGTAGAAGAATCTGGAGTTGGGCAAGTTGGTACATCTTAGATTCGAAAAGCGCCAAAAAAATAAGGACAACAGAAGGAATAGCCGAAATGATGCGCTACTTCCCACTGAATTTTTTTTTCGGAAAAACAAACATATAAGGAGTTGGAAAAACGCATGACGTTGGTATATCGTAAACCACCGCTGTTTCGCATTCTACATATTTGTTGGCATGCTTTTTTGTGCATGCTTCCGCCTTGTGTGACTTGTTATTCACCCTTGGACATGATCTGGATAACTTCGACGGTGCTGTAAACACTACAGGAACGCCGAAACGTCCGGCTATCTTTTTGCGGGAGAACGTATATAGGGCAGACGGGGAGGTGCGTCAACGAGAGGGCCAGGGAGCATGACCTTTCTGTTAGGCGGTCACCCTCGGGAAACTTGGCCGTTCATTGTGATCGGTGCCCATGTTCTCCTGCACTCGATGAAATGCAGATTTTGGGAAGATATAAAACAATAACACAAAGAGGAATTTAAAATCAGGGTGAAGGGCGATGCACGTGTCAGCACTTCCTCAGTCCTTTTATCAGATAAGGAATTTGAATTCATCTCATGAGAAGTTTGATTACAATCAAATGGTCGCATGGGTGTGTATATATATGTTTCTTTTTCCGAATAAAAATTCAGTTGAAAGTAGCGCATCGTTTCGTCTATTCCTTCGGTTGTCCTTGTTTTCTGGCGCTTTTCGAATCTAAGAATAATCTCGGTCCACGTTGAAGTCTGATCCCTTGAACTTTTTGGCGTTTGACAGAATATCCTGTCTTTCCTTGTACGCGGCAAAGTTCACAATGATTGGTCTTTTAAACGTTTTCTTATGACGAATCACACGGAGCCCCCTTTGCACAGCTTTTAGGTCTATACCGAGACTATCTTTGTAGGTACTTTCAACAAGATTTTCAGATTGATTCCACTTTTCCGAGCTATTCGTGTCATCCACACCATAGGAAACAATGTTTTGCCTACGACTTCTGTTTTCCAAATCAACATTCCTTTTTTCCAACTCCTTAATTTGTCGTTCAAGGAGTTCAATTAGCTTTGCCTGTTCTGTTACTAATTTATTGACGACCCCGATTTGCCCTTCCGTAACAAGAGGCTTCATATTTATTTCCTCGATCATGTTTTTATGCTTCCTAAACCTATAGTCGATTGCGTCTAGGTTACGCATGGTGGAAGCTTGACCGTTCTGCAAACTTTTAAGAAGGTCAATATCTACCACATCGAGGCGACCAGGGTTGACTTTTACATTTCCGGAAAGTAACAACAAGGGAAACAAGTAAAGAACACGACTTGCAAAGAGGCGAAAATATTTGCGAGATATGCGCAATCTCATTCGTTTGCCACAGACGGCATCAGCACTTGAGGTGGGAGGAGTCGGCAACGTAAACAGGAACTCTTGAATATAGATAGGACTGTAAAGACTAATCTGCGTGATTAACATTAGTGGTAGCTGCATGTCGTCAAGCGTGTCTGCTCCATATCCCACGCAGCCAAAGTGTTGTGCGCCTATAGAGCCGCCGACGAAGGCGCGTGGTTTTCCTTGCTTGAAGAGGATTGGAGAATCCAGATCGACGATTGACTTACCGAAGGAGCCGTCGCAGTCGGTGATGACTGGCAGATCCTCTTCGGTGATGCCTGCTGGCACGTGCATTCCGGTAGCAGCCGTCGTGGAAGGCTCGGGTACGCACGGAAAAACATCCCCTTTATTGGCCGCGCCGAGCAGAGCAGTTGCTCCGAGGGACGCAAGAACCTGCGTGATCAACAGTAGTGTTAGCTGCATGTCACCAAACGTGCCGGCTCCAGTAGTCGTTGAAACTGACGGACAGTGGGTAATGGGAGCCGCGTCGACGCCCGCCAGCCGATGGAAACCGAAGCCGAAATCCATCTGCTTTACTTCGCTCCTTTGGGATCGGGAAACTAGGTGCCGTTGTCTACGCTTTTTGCGTGGTTTCATAGCCGGGAGCTGGCTTCACTTGTAGACAGGACATAAGGTGCCCTTTGTCGCGCTTCAAACTGATGACGTCGGCTCGCTACATGGGACAGTTAATGCTTTCGCATTAAAAACTCCCGGGCAGTGGAGAACGCTGGCTGGCAGGAGCGTTTCCACCCGGTAGGTTCGGGGTCTGCTCCCGGCATGGGGCCGACGGTGACGTTATCGCGGTTGCGCTGTTTTGCAGCATTTGACGTCCCTTCTTGGGCCACTCTGCATATTACCATTTCACCATTTCCTATTTTTTTCATTAACTACCCGTCTTCATTTTCATCTCATTCTCTAACCGACCAGGTAGTTACTCGCCCAATCAACGGAGACCTCCAAATCTCCTGGTGTCCACCTTTCTCGTCACCCCAGAAATAAACAAACGCAGAAACAACCCTTTGGCGCCGCTAATATAATGTGTGCGGGAGAACGCTAGTAATCTTTCCCGCAGGGTGGGGCTTGTGTGTTGTTGGATGGGTTCACGTTTGTAAACACTTTGTGCCTTTTTCGTGCTCGGTAATATGGATTCCGCGTGTGCGGCGATGCGTGCAGCTGCGGCAAAAAACGCGGTGGCAGGAAACGCGCCAGCGATCGAAATTGGACGTGAGTGCTTAAGACTGCTGCAACCAGTCAAAGCAACCCAGACACCTCCCAAAAAAAAGTTTTGTTTTGCCAGGTGATTTATCATGGTGTCAGAAGATTACTGGGCGTTTTCAGATAAGATCCAACAACCATGTCCAGGTGACCACTTTTATTTATAAAAAAACAACATTTTGCTGGCTTTATGCTTAGAAGTATAAAACCTATCTTTGTTTTCGAAAAAAAAATTGTCTTTGAGAAAAATATTTGTAAGCACCCTCTCAGTCTCGCGCGCGTTTTGCGTAACGCGGGATGTTCAGATTTCGGGCGGCTTTCCCAGAACACTGTTCTGGCTACGAGTCTTGAAATATTCACTGACAAATTAGGCGTAGGAAGGATCGACAAAAATATTTATCACCGAGTATTAGGGTAGTTATTTTTAGAAAACAAATCGCAACACGGCACATTGCGCAATAATGCTCTGGATTAAAGAATATTTTTCTCCGTATCTATAAAAGCTAAAGTCTTCAAACTTTGCCAGTGTAGTTGCCCTGTATATATTTCATCTTTGCGTAAAATATTGTTGTCCTGGTTAGCGGGAGAAATTCACAAGAATTGCTCACACAGGGAATTTAACTAAAAACGCATTATTTTGAAAATCATTTTAAAAAAAGGCCATCTTTAATTTTCTCTAAACTCTCTGAAATTTACGTTTATATTATGTACTAACAGAGTCTGCAAAAACATGATGCAATATTTTGCGTGGCATTTAAGTTATAAAGCGAGAAACATGGCCGAATTGACGCCTAATGCGGTTGCCATAAATGGAGCGTGCACATACCCGTTCTTCAGAATTTTATTAATATTAAAACGTGTAAAAACTCTACAGCGTGGTCAGGAAAAGACAAATTGACAGCACAGAGGTGGACGGCAGTTTTGAAGGGAAAATTCGTAATACATTTTCGTACAACCGACCCGAAAATGCCCATGGGCCGGAGCGATCGAGGTGCGCCACCCTGTAACATGCTTCGGGTGCCTGTTTCAACAGCCGGCGTATAGCGTCTCCGTCTACGCGACATAAAGGAAGCAACTGAACGACTTTGCAAACAGATCAGCCTACAACTTTGGCGGTAACTTGATAGAGGAAGTAGGGCGCGGCAGAACCTGTGTGCCGCCTGACAGATCCGGCGCCGTGGAGTACCGCACGACGCGTAGGAAATAGATATACATAAAAAAATGAAAAATAATTGCGGATTGAATGAGATTGTCAGCAACTTAACTTATAAGACAACGGTTTGGAGAATCGTGAAATCCAATTTGGGAATGCCCATGTGACCTACGAAAGTGATGGTGCAACAAGGCACTTTGAGAACAAGTACCAACTACACGAGCTGCAGAGCCACAAATACACGTCAGCAAGGTGTCCCGCATTGACATGGCAACAGTGCCTCTGATTGAATCGGGGGTCGTGTCAAGCACCAAACAACGTTGTACAGCCTCGATGGCCCACCCAGTCGGTGATCAAGTGCAAGTCGGCGTCAGAGATGGTTGCCCCACTGAACATTAAACTGCCGAACGTGAAACTAATCCACCTCCCGAAAGCTGACGTCAAAGCTTTCAGAGACATGAAAGCAAAGGTACTGGGACCCTGTTTCCGTTGTGCGTGGAATTTAGTCCTGTCACTTGTGGCAGTGTACGCGGTCCGACACTTCGCAACCACAGTTGTTTTAGCAAGAACAGTAGCCGCACAAAAAGATATATCTTTAAAAGTAAAGTCTCCTATGGCTGCGAAAAGCAGATCGAGGTCACGAGCTTGCGGTGCCACTGAGAACAAAACGTAACAGTGATCGCTACAGGCAAACCGCGAAAAAAATGTTCCTTTTCGGAGTGCCAGGAGAGCGCCGTGACCGACTCAGGTCAGCGTCCGGCGGAAAGAATTCACGCGACAAACTCCGAATGTGCGCACAGAGTCTTGATTAATTAAACTAGTTACAATTGTACGTCTTTAAGCTTGTGTTCTTTCTTATCACTATTTAAACGTCAGCAACCCAGCCTCCCCACGAAGGGATGGGCTCCGAAATTCCCTGATCCAAGAAATATGTATTTAAATTGTTGGTTTCTGGATGCTTCAAACTCACCTGTAATTTTTTGTATCAATTCTAATTTTTTTACGAATTCATGTCACAGTGCTTTCTCTTCAGAGACTTCCTACATTTTTCGACCCCTTGCTTGCCCTTGTTTGAAATTGGCAACGTCCTATTTTTCCACTCCCGTGACGTTTCATACTCTGTATGGTCATAAACGACTAAATTTTCGCGAGGACCTCATTTTCGCGAATTTCGCGAATCGCCTCCATTCGCGAAAAATAAGTCCCGCGAACAATTCGGGCAATATGTGAACGCTGCGGAAGCTACACTTTATTCTCGAAAATTAGAACCCGCGAATAATTTCACATTTTCAGCTTTGGGCCCGATTACGCGAAAATTTGAGCCCGCGGCGAAATTAAGTCGTTGACAGTATTTAAAACCCTGTGAAATAAAAACAAAAAAAATATTACAAAGCATTTTTGAAGGGCCGGATGGGACAGATTATGAGCCTTGATCTGTGAAAAGTAAAAGAAAAATTGCGACGGCCCTCATTTTAAACTGATATTCCAATTATTGCCAAAATCGGTGACCTGTCTAAATGTCAGTGTACTTATTTTAGAAAGGTTATCGTTTTCAATTTCAATTACAATTTATGCAAATATAAAACAGAAGCGTTCAAATGACTTAAAAAAATAGAATTTCCAGTCTTTTAAGATCCGGATCCACAAAGCTCTGAATTGCTTCGTAATCGATAATACATGTTTACCTCCTTTTATTTTATGCAGAGTCTCTGCACAAAAATATTAAACCTAAGACGACAACAGTTTTTCTTTAATAAATATCCAAAAGAACGGTTTCACGGTAGTCGCAAAAACGAGAGCGTATACCGACAGCGACTTTGTGATTTTTTTCCTCAAAAGAAAGTTTATTTCCGCAAAAAAAAGTTTGAATGTGTTTTGGCGCTTGCACAACAAGTAAAACACACATCCTTTGCTAAAATTAACAAACAAAAATGTCGACCGGACATGGCTGTTCGATCCTATCTGAAAACACCCAATGCAAACAATCTCACGCAATCTGAATTTTTTTGCTTTTAAATATCTTTTATTTTCAACGCGTTGTGCGGGCCCTCCACTGCGGCGGTTCTATTGACGCTCACAGGCGACGCAGGTTCAGGTTCTGCCGCGCCCTACCTCCTGTATCATGTTACCGCCAAGGTGGTAGGCTGATCTGTTTGCAAAGTCACTCCGGTTGCTGCCTTTACGTCGCGTAGACGCAAACGCTATAGGCCGGCTGTTGAAACAGGCACCGCGAACGAAGCATGTTACAGGGTGGCGCACCTCGAACACTCTGGCCTATGGGCATTTTGGGGTCGGTTGTACAAAAATGTATTACGAATTTTTAATTCAAAGCTACCGTCCACCTCTGTGCTGTCAATTCTTCTTTTCCTGACCACCCTGTAGCATTTTTACACGTTTTAATAATAATGATATTGTGAAGAACGGGTATGCACGAAGCCCCATTTATGGCAAAACCGCGTTGGCTTCAATTTGGCCATGTTTCTCGCTTTAAGACTTAAAAGCCACACAAATATTGCATTATGTTTTTGCAGGCTCTGTTAGTACATATTATAAACGTTGATTTCAGAGGCGAAAAAAAATTAAAGATGGCCTTTTTTTTTTAAATGATTTTCAAAATAATGCATGTTTTTAATTAAGTTCCCCTGTGAGCAATTCTTGTGATTCTCTCCTGACCAGGACCAACAATCTTTTACGCAAAGATGAAATATATACAGTAGGCAGCACACTGGCAAAGTTTGAAGACCTTAGCTTTTTATAGATACAGACAAAAAATTCTTTAATCCAGAGCATTATTGCGCAATGTGCCGTTTGGGATTTTTTCAAAATAACTACCCTAATACTCAGGGATAAATACTTTTTGTCAATCCTCTTCATGCCTAATTTGTCAGTGAATATTTCAAGACCCATAGCCAGAACATTTTTTGGGGGAAGCGGCCCGAGATGTCAACATCGCGTGATACGCAAAACGCGCACGAGACTGAGAGGGTGCTTACAATTTGTTTTTGCAAAGACAATTTTTTTCCGTAAACAAGGATTGTTTTTATACTTCTGGGCATAAAGCCAGCGAAATATATTTT